>BDDC01001455.1:0-14153 GCA_001662425.1 Chlamydomonas sphaeroides
CACCACCGCACCCAGGTCCCACCACCGCACGCAGGTCCCACCACCGCACGCAGGTCCCACCACCGCACCCAGGTCCCACCACCGCACCGCTGTGGGCGAGGCTGCAGGCGCCCTGGCCTGGTCCCCTACGCCCCCGGTCCCATCCTGCCATGTTGCAAGTCAGCAACAGCCTTCCCGCCTCTCCTCCTTCCCCGCGGCCGCTCCCGCCGCCTCCAAGGATCCCGGGAGCCTTACCTCCTGGCAATCATGCCCCCTGCCGCCTTCTCCAGAGACGCGCCACCCTCCTCCTTGTCTGCCCGCTTGTCGTAGGTGAGGAAGGTGGCGGGGTCGGTGCCTGAGTAGTTGGGGGGCGGGCCGCCGGGCTCGGCCTCGGCCGCCTTGCTCTTGCGGCCGCCCTTGGCCTTCTTGGGTGACCTGCGCCGGGTGGCCGAGGGGCAGCTGGTGGCCACCGCTCGCCCGGGGCCCACCGCGCGAGTGCCTACTGGTGCTGGGAGGACATGCGGGCACCCCGGGGTGCTGGCCGACGCCGCGGAACCAGCCATGCTCGCACACACCACGGCCCGCCAGCACCCGGCACGCTAACCTACCGCTACCCGATCATCGCTTCGCGGCCGGCCCTCACCCTACGCCAGCCGCCGCCGGTCCGCCAGCGCCGTCGGCCTCGACTTTCTGTGCCGCCGCTTTGGCGCCCTTCCGCTTGGCGCCGCTGGCCGGAGCCGCGTCATCAGCGTCCTTGCCCTCCGGGGGCGGTTCCTCGGCCTCCTCCGCTGCCGCCTCCGCCTCCTCAGCTGCTGCCTCCGCTGTCTCCTCCGCTGCGTCTTCCGCAGCGTCTTCCGCTGCCTCCGAATCTGCCTCTGACTCTGCCTCCTGCGCTGCCGCCTTGCCGCCTGCCTTGCCGCCCCTTTTGCCGCCTGCCTTGCCTGCCGCCTTGCCTGCCGCCTTGCTGCCCGCCTTGCCGCCGGCCTTGCCACCCACCTTGCCGCCCGCCTTGCCTGCCACCTTGCCACCCGCTTTGCTGCCCGTCTTTTCCTCGACAGGCGCTGCTTTGGCGGCAGACTTATTGGCAGCCGCCTTGGCTTTCTTGTCCGTCGGCGGCTGCTTGCCTGAGGCTGCCTTGGCGTCGGCGGCCTCTTCGGCCGCTGCCTTCTTGGCTGTGGCGGCTTCGTCCGCAGCAAGCTTCGCGGCGGCCCCCTCGCCCGCTGCTGCAGCCCAGGCGGGGGTGGGCAGCTGCTCGGGCTGAGCCGCACCCGCCAGCGCCGCCACTCCCTCCCTGGCTGCCAGCCACAGCTGCTGCGGCCGCAGCTCCAGCGCCGCTAGCTCGGGTGCAAAGGACGACAGCTGCGGCGGCAGGCAGCAGGAGCGGGGGCAGCAGGGGCCGGCAGCAGCTCGCCCAGGATGCCAGCACGCCACACCACGCCCAACAGTGGCGCAGCCACCAGGGGTCCCACCTGCCTACGCCGCCTTGAAATCAGCGCTGTGGCCCGCGCCAGCCAGCGGCAGGCCCGGCTACCCCCCCACCTGGCGCCCAGCCGGCCAATCCGGTCGCGCGGCCCGCCCCGCGCCTCCCCGCATGACCACCTTCCCCACGCCCCGCTCACCATGTCCTGGCCCGCCGCCTCCACGGCCTCCGCCCACAGCTCCGCCTCGCCGCGGCCGCCCTCGCCGCTCTCCTCGCCGTCGTCCGCGGCCGCCGCCCGCAGCGCCTCCGCCTCTGCCTCTGTCCGCTCCACCAGCAGCGGGCCCAGCAGCGCCAGCCCCTCCTCGGGCCCAGCCACTAGCAGCGCCACGGAGCGGAAGTGGGCGGGGGGCTCTGTGGGCAAGGGCAGGGCAGGAGGCAGGGCTGGAGCAGAGGCCGGCAAGCCATGAGACGCCTGCGTCTTGATGCGCAGCACCGCAGGCCCCGCAGCACGGCCCCCGCCCGGCCCCCCTCCCACCCACCCGGCAGCGGGCGCGGCTGCGCCGCGGTGAGCCGCCCCAAGCGCGCGTCCCAGTCCACCGCCGCCCGGGTGCCGCCCAGCGGCACCGTCAGCTGGTCGGTGGCCGCCAGCAGCGCCACCACCACCGACACCCCCTCCTCGCCCTCGGCCGCCGCCGCCACCGGCTGCGCCGCCGCCAGCGCGGCCCGCTGCTGCTGCGGCCCCCGCACCGCCGCCAGGGTGCCCTGCCACCAGGCCCCGTCGTGGTACACCTCCAGCAGGCAGCCCAGCCGCAGCGGGCCGGGCACCGGGCGGGGCGACAGCTGGGGGAGGGGAGGGGCGCGTGGAGCGGTCAGCGCAAGTAGCGGGGGGCAGGGCGGCGGGTCGGCAGGGCGGTGACGATTGAGGCGTTCCACGACGCCGGGCAGCATGCTGGGGCAGCCGGGCGCATGCACACCGCCACTCGCGCCTGGCCTTCCACCCCGCCCTCCACCCCGCTCACCTCTGGCCCCGGCGCCGGCCGCACGGTGTAGCCCTCGCAGCAGTGCACGTCGGCCCCCTGGGCGGCGGCGGCGGCTGCCGGCAGGGCGCCCTCCGCGGGCCGCACGTCCAGGTGTTCCGCCTCGGTGCCGGGCGGCGGGTGGTAGCCGGGCACTGGGAACCACTCGGCCAGCAGCGGAGAGCCGGCCTCCTCGCTCACCTGCAGGGGGCGGCAGGTGCGGCGAGGCAGCCCACGGTGGGGCGCGGCGACGGATGGGCAGGCAGCCTTTGTGCCCCCAAACCATGCACAACTCGACTTGCCCCCTCCTTCCGAGCCGGCACTCCACACCGCGCCTGGCCGAGCCTGACGGCCAGCCCCTGCGTCCCACCACCACCACCAACGCTACCCGCCTGCACCCAGGCCCCCCTCCCTGCGCCCCTCCTCCTCCTCCTCCTCCCTGCCTGCCTGACCCCTGCCTCACGTGCAGCTCGTCGTACTGCACCAGTACGTAGCAGCCCCCGCCGGAACCAGAGCCAGAGCCGCCCGCGCCCCCAGGCGGCGCCTCGCTCAGCGCCAGCGCGCGGCCCGGGAACCAGGCTCCCACCAGCCCCTCCTGGTCGTTGTGGACCTGCAGGGGAGGGAAGGCAGGGAGGCCGCCAGGTGAGCAGCCGCAGGCGTCAATGGCTGGCGCCAACCACTGACCCATTCGCTCCCACCGCCGCCCTTGCTCCCTCCACGGCGCCCACCTCCACCGGGTCCCCGGGCTTGATGGACAATGCGGGGCCGGCCCGGGGCCGCGCCGAGGACTTGGGGCCGCCGCCTGCCGCCGTGGGCCGCCTGCCCCCGGTGCTGGCGGGGCCGGCCTTGACAGCGGCCGCGGCAGACTGGGCAGCGGGGCCGGCGGGTGCCGCGGCGGGGCCAGCAGCTGAAGCCGGTGCAGGTTCCGGCGCTGACCCGGCCTTCCCGCTGGCCGCCGGCTGCGCAGCCGCGCCCGAGGCCCGGGATGCGCGGGCAGCCCGCGGGCGCTTGGCGGGCGGCTCGTCCTCCTCCTGGCCGCCGCTGGGGGCCGCATCCTCCTTGGCCTCCGCGGCCCGGCCCTTGCCGCCGCCCTTCTTTCCCCCGCCGCCCTTGGCGCCGCCCCTAAGGCGCAACACGGCTTTGCTGCCCGGAACGTCACCCCCGACAAGGCACCCGCCCCGCAGCCGCAGGGCACCATCTGCATCCGTGGCCGCCGCGGAGCCCTCCTCCGCAAGCGCGTCCGCTTCCTGCAAAGGTGTTTGTCAGGGGCTTTGGAAGGCGTCGTGCTGGCAATCACAACCCCGCCAACAATTCAGCAGCCGCAGGGGCTGGGGACAACGCGCGCCGCGCGCTTGTCCCCGCGAGCCCCACACAGCCTAGCTGCGCTGCCGCAGCAGCCGATTCCGCCCCTCACCCGCCAGTCGGTAGCCGCCATGTGCTGCTGCAGGAGGCCGCTGACGTCAGCCACCTCCACCCAGCAGCTGCTGAGGCAGTCAGCAGGCGGCCCGAGGATGCGGACCTGCCGGATGCGCAGCAGCGGCGGAGGGTTCGTGGCGGGCAACCCGCTGGTCAGCGACATAGAACCGGGCGCGCTGCTGGCGCGTGGAGATTATAACAGTGACGGTGGGTGGTGGGCTGTACCTTGTGGTCGGTGCTGAGGGCTGCCAGGAGGCAGCCACCTGCCGGCGTGCACCCCGCTGGCGACCATTCCACAGCCTTCCAGGCGACCTCCGTGGCCCCGTTACGTTGGTTAGCATCTATCACGACGTTCTGGGCATACAGCGCAGAGTCCCGCCAGTCCTGGGGCTTGAAGTCCGGCGAGATGCACGTCAAGTCAACGCTGCCGCAGTTCGCATACGCCCGACCGCCGCCCAGAGCTGCCACGTTAAGAATTGCGATGGCCTGTCCTGATGCGACAGCCAGCAGGTTGTCCTGAGACCATCTGAGCGCGTCCAAACTGTCAGGCGACTGGAACAGCGACACATGGTCCTGCAACGCCATCGCTATCGTGCTGCTCGCCTAAGCAAATGGCATGGAGCAGCTGCCGTCGCGCATAGTGTACAGTCAGCCCGGTATGCGACACGCTACGCAAGCAGCATACCGGAAAAGTAGGCGTCAGCTCTTAGCAAGGCAAGGGCGGCTGCTTTCGGTGGCTTTGGCGGGAAAATACAGTGTGCCGGCCCGTGCCAAACCCTTGGCCGTGACATACCCCGCTAACACGCGCCAACACGCGCCGACCCCCCGCCACACCCCGTGGCCGCAACACACTACACCTTGTAAATGGTGAGTCGTGATGCACACTCTTAGGCTCGCCGGAAAATAAGTTATGATTGTACCGCTAGGAACCTCGCACGGAAGCAGCGACTCGGTCATTGGTGCCACACATTATCCGCAGTGTAGGAGGCGCGGCTGGCACTCATGTGGTGCATAAGCTGGTCCGGACGGAGGCGGAACTCTCGGGTTGAAAGGGCTCCCTGGCAATCGTCGGCGCGACACGGCAAGCAACGCAACCGTGGGCCCCGGGTTTGGCTGGGTCGGGCAGGGTCAGGGCTTCAGGCCCGCAGCTCTCCGCCGACCCCTTCTCGCCCTCTGCCCCGCTCGCCTGAACCTCAGCTTTCATGATGAGCTATCGGCAAGGCGCTGCAACCTCCTTGGCCTCGCGCTGAGCTCGTCGAATACCTGGAGGCCCCCCCTGGAGGCGCTGGCCAGGGTGGCGGACCTCGCCAGGCCGCTGCCGACCACACAGCTTCATGAGAGGGTGAAGGCTAGGGCGGTGGCTTCACTCGTCGCGGCGCGCTCCGGCGCTGCGCGTCAACGCCGTCGCCGACTCCTCATTCCTTGTGGCGAGCGCATCTCCCAAGACGGCTACGCTCGGGTAACACTCTGCTTCCAGGGGCCGGTCTTCGTGGTCGGCCCCGAGCTCCTCCCGGAAGCCGTCGTATGAGCTGCAGGTGGGGCAGAAGGCCCGCCAGCAGCAGAAGCCCCACCGCTCACCCAGCAGCTCCACCAGCGCGCCCAGCTGCGCTGGTGCGGCCGCCATGGCCGCGCCGCCCACCGCGGCACCCGCTGCAGAGCCGCTGACGCCGCTGCCTCGAGCCGATACAGGTTGGTGTTCAGCAAGGGGGGGAGCACCCGCAGCCCGCCGGCGCCGCCGGGCCCGCCGCGGCGCCCGGCTCCCCTCCAGCTGGCGGCGGCCTTACCCACGAGCTCCTCTGTAACAGGAGTTAGCCTGTACGGAGCAAGAGGTCTATCTCTCGAGATGCTTTACGGAGCCACGCAGGGGAGTGTGCATGCATGGTGCGGCACCCGCCACGGTCTCGCTCTGCCGGGCCATCCACGACGACCTGCTGGCGCCCACATGGCGCCCACATGGCGCATACATGGCGCCCACATGGCGCCCACATGGTGCCCACATGACGCCCACATGGCGCCCACATGGCGCACACATGGCGCCCACATGGCGCCCACATGGCGCCCACATGGCGCACACATGGCGCCCAAATGGCGCCCACATGGCGCCCACATGGCGCCCACATGGCGCCCACACAGCCGCCTGCGCGGGACAAGCCCGGCAGCCCAGCGGCCAGCGCCTGGCACAGGCGGCGCTGGCCCGGGTGGTGCCGGGCATGGCGCTGGCCTGGGGCAACGCCGCCGCCGCCAAGGCACTGCCAGGCTGCCAGCGGTTCGCGCAAGTGCGCTGCACCTGGACCAAGGCGCCGGACCTGGACCCCAACACCCGCGTCGACATCGGCATGAGCCGCTTCCTGCAGCCAACCGTCAACGAGCAGCTGCTGGCGGGCGTGCGGGGACGGCTGAGCAGGCCGGTAGAGCCCGCGGCGGCGGCAGCGCGCAGTGGGGTGGGCGGCGGCGGCAGCGGCAGCAGAGGTGGGCGTCGGTGCGGCGGCAGCGGCTCAGGCTGCGGGGCAGCAGGGAGGCGAGGGGGAGGGGCAGGGGGCCGCGGGGGACAGCGGTGGGCCGTACGGGTGAAGGCGTGGTGTCATCCCGCGACGGCAGGGACGGTGCTTGGGTGGCGGAAGTGGGCAGCGGAGGGGAAAGGCCTGAGGCGTAGGAGCAGATGCGGGGCGGTGGACTGTGGCAGTCGGGCATGTGTGTACCTGACTACCCCTCACGCAGCCCAATGCCGGTCGCCGCTAGCACCCAAGAACCAAGGCTGCCGGTGGGGGGGGGCCTGTCAGGCCCTGCTGCGGTGCTGCGAGCCGGGCTCGTGGCACCGCACCAGCTGCCCTCACCGCGCTTTTTGTTGGAGCTTAATGAACAGGGTTACAGTGGTCCGTGCTGGTGGGGCTGCCCTCAGACATGCCGACATCCTCACCCTTCACATACGAGCCCAAACCAGCTATGCTAGCACCATAGGACCGGTCTGACGCACATGACCCGCCGCTAGAGGACTACTTGATGGACTCAGCCCCCAATTTTCAGGACCGGTCCGGTGGTGCTAGACCCTCAAAATGGGCTCGCCGTTTTGAGGGTCTTTTGAACCGGCGTCCCTCCCGTGTGGCTTGGCAGGTTCTCTCCCCCGTGGCCGCCGGGGAGGGAGGTGCAGTGAGCGCGCTGGCAGCTGGGCAGCGTGTGCGCCCTACCGGTACTGTTGCTGTTGATGCCGCTATAGCCAGCAGCCGGCGCGGCACGAAAGGGGGACAGCCTGGCTTCGTTCGACGCGCGATACCGTGCAGCGGCCCGGCAAGCGGCCAGGGCCAGCATCGTTCGGCCAAGATGGCGGACATGGGGCTGGTGAATGCGACGAGGCGAGGGCGGGCTGTGTTGCAGATGTGGTCACAACGTGACTGCACACAGCCCTGCGACCACGAGCGCCCCTGCCAGCCAGGCAGCCTGCCGCCTGCATTGCATGCCCCGGCCGCGGCCTATAGCACAGCTCGACATGCACCACAGCAAGCGCCACGAACATCCCCAGCAACAACAACGGCCAAGCGACAAGAACAACAACAACATAAACGCCAGTGCGAGTGCCAGTGCGCTGCACAGCCACAGGCCATGGGAGCGCACCCGCACACACCCGCGGTCGTGCCTCCCGGCGGCGGCCACACGCAACCACCGCACATGTATGCGCCTCCCGTCCCCAAGGCCCCCGCGCACACACATAGCGAGCGCGTGCCGCGCGGGGGTCGTTAACGTGGATTATGAATGAACACGCAAGGCGTGCTGTGCGGGGATCGGCACTAGAGTACTTTAAAGTAAACGCACCAGCAACGGCTTTATTTCCGGCAGGATGGGGTCCGACCCCCAACGACCTGCCCGCTTCGTGTACAGACTGTGCACCTCACAGCTGCTCCCCGCCGCCCCACCCATCCAATCATTGTAAGCTGCACCGCCATCCGCCGCACCGCAGTACCGCCGCCTGGCCACCGTCGCAGCACCGTGTGGCCCCCGCCCTGTGCCTGGCGGGCTACGCCTCGCCAGCAGCCCCGCAACCCTCCCCGCCCAGGCAGCCCATGGATCTACCGGGTGCCGGGCCCGCCACCAGATGGCCCGCACCAGCCGCATGCAGTGCACGTATCGCCATAATGGAGCAGTGAGGAGGGACGTGATGAATCTTCAACCTGCCCGTGCAACCGATGCATTGCGCCAACCGCCATTCTCTCCAGCGCGACCACACACAAACAAGAGCGCGCCGCTCACATGACAGCCGCCACCCCATACTACCATTGCATGGCCGCATCGAGGCACATCGTAATCGCATCTTCATGGCAGCAATCCCGGCAGCAATCCCGGCAGCAGCAGCAGCAGCAGCAGCATGGACCCTCCCAGCCCTAGCATAGCCTCGCGCCCTCGTCCGTCACCTCGGGCGCCGGCGTGAAGGCCACCTTGAGCCGCAGCCCCGCGGCCCGGCTCAGCCGCAGCGCCTCCTCCCCGCTCATGCCCCCGCAGCGGCTGATCTTGACCTCACGCAGCGCAGGCACCGCAGCAGCCAGCGCGGCCAGGCTGTCCGCCAGGGCGGGCCGCGCCGAGGGCCAAGGCCTGGTATCGATACCCGACAGCACCAGCCTGGGGGGAGGGCAGGGGGGTCGCGGTGGATGGGAAGGGTCAGCTCAAAGCTTGGCGGCCGCACAGCAGCTGTCGTGGGGTGCCGCACCAGGTGACCTCCCCTGCTCCCTGGCGCCCGCCCCCTGCGGCCCTCCCCTCCCCGCCCTGGGCCCACCTGCACAGCCGCGCCGCCTGCCACGGCCGCCGGGCCACCGCCAGCAGCTGGCGCAGAGTGCCCTCATCGCAGTCCGCCAGCGTGCAGCTCTCCGCCACGCCCGCCAGCAGCCGGCTGTCCCAGGCGCAGCACGGCCGCGGCGTCGGGCATCCCAGCCCCAGCCCCAGCCCCAGCCCCAGCCCCAGCCCTCCCGCACCGGCCGCGCCCCCCGCCGCCGCCCAGGCCGGCAAAAGCGGCAGCGCCGGCGGCTGGCCCTGCTCCAGCCACGCCGGGCCCCTTATCCTCAGCCGCACTCCGTCCGCCTCCGCTCCTCCTGCCCCTCCCGCCGCCCGGCCGCTGCTGCCCTTGCAGGCCGAGGTGCAGCGCAGCAGCCGCAGCTTGCGCAGGCGGGGGCAGGCCCTGACGGCCCAGGACGCCAGCTCCCCGGTCCAGGCGCCGCCCCGCAGCTCGTGCAGCTCCAGCTCCGCCAGCGCCCCGCAGCCAGCCAGCTCGGTGGCGGGGTGCAGCTGGGGGGCGGGGCGAGGGAGGGAGGGGGGAGGAGCGCGTGGGTGGGCTAGGGACGCGGCAGCAACATGCCGGGGGTCACATGGCGCAGGGCCACATGGCTGGAGGCAAGGGCTGGGGGGCCAGCCAGGGGGCCGCCTTGCCGGGGTAGCGCAAGGGCGCTAGCCCCCGGCGCAACCAGATGCCGTCCATGGGGGCCTCTCTGTGCGCCCCGTCCCTCCCCACCCCCACCGCCACCGCCCACCTTGTCCCACAGCGCCAGCCGGCGCAGGCAGGTCAGGCCGCTGAGGCCGCCCGCAGCCAGGAAGCGCCGCCGCAGCACTGCGTTGGCCTGGCGACTGCTGTACCGCCGCACGGGGTCGGGGCTTTCCACACCGCTGGCGGCGTCGCCTGCAGGGGTGCGGGCAGGCGGGGAACGAGCGGGCGGCGGTTGGCCAGGGGCGGGCGGGCAGCTCGGCGCTGGAGGAGCTACCAGCCCGGCGCAGCAGCCCGGCCCCAGTCCCTGCCGTGACGCCATCTGCGGTGCAGCGCACCACCCACCCAGCGACAGCGCCTCCAGCCCCGGCACCAGCGCCGACAGCCGCCGCAGACCAGGCACCGCAGCCCCCGCCTGGCCGCGCGCCGCCGCCGTGGCCGCCGCCAACTCAGCCCCGGGCGGCCCGGCGGCGATGTAGTCGTGCACGGTGAGGGAGCGCAGCGATGTCAGCACCGGCAGCGAGGGAGTGGGCGAGGCGGCGGCGGCACTGCCCGGGGGCGGCGCTTTGGGCACCTGTGGCAGCGGCAGCAGAGAGAGGGAGGGGCGCGGGGTTGGCGGTGTGAGGCGCTTTCAAAGGCGACGTCAGCTGCATGTGGCCCCTAAGCTCCTTGCTTGCACGGATTCCACATCCTGCTACCCAACACCTGCCCTCGCTGCCGCTCCCTACCACGCCCACACATGCCTCAACCCTCCCATTCTCCCCCGCCCCCACCAGTGTGAGGACGTCCACGGTGATGTGGCTCAGCAGCGGCAGCCTCGCCAGCTGCGCCAGGCCCCGGCAGCCCAGCGCCATGCCCACCAGGTGCAGGCAGCGCAGCTGGGGCAGGAGGGAGGCATGGGTGTGTCGAGTGACGGGTGCTCGGGCGATGATGGTTCTTGGGTAATGGAGGTGCCGCAGCGCCCCATGGGGCCGAATGCCACCGACAATGCCGCCCCACCCGCCCATCGCACCAGTTTTGTGCTGGCCTGAGTGTATAAAGGCGTTTGAGGTATAAGACACCCCGCTCCGCCCTACCTGGCCCAGCCCCGCCACCGCCTCCAGCAGCCCGGTGTTGTCGGGTACGTAGCCGCTGAGCGACAGCTCCGTCAGGCCGGGGGGCAGCTGCGGCAGCAGCGCCGGGGAGCAGGGCTGCGGCGCGGGGAAAGGAGGGAGGGGGCGGGGACGGTACGTGAGAGGGCAGCAGGAGGTCAGGGACGAAAGTGGTGGAAGGACCACGCCGAGCCAGCCACACCACAGGCCCAACCGCAGACCTTTGCTGCTCTGGCCCGCAGTCCTCACCTGGGCCGCCGCGGCCTCGCCCTCGCCCTGCCCCTGCCCCTGCTGCCCGCACTGCGGCTGCTCCTTGGCGCGGTACATGTCGCAGGTAAGGTACAGCGGAGCCGACCGCAGGCAGCGAAGGCCCGCCAGGCGCGGGGGCACCCAGGCGCTGCCCCCGCCCGCCGGGCCTTGCGGGCAGGTGCGGCTGGAGGGAATCGCGACGCCCGACGGCGTGGTGGGGTCCTCCAAGCCGGGCGGGGTAGGAGCCGGCGCGGGCAGCAGGATAAAGCTCCTGAGATCAAAGGGGTGGGGCGAGGGGTTCGGCAGGTAGGGTGTCGGGCACGGGCGGCTGGACAAGATGAGGGCCATGTGCCAGGTCCTGGCCCAGGCCGCGGCCCGGGCTCCACACCCCTGCCCCCTGCCCGCCGTACCCAGTCGCTCCCCTACCACCCGGCCCCCCGGCCCCACCCACCTGTCGCAGGACGAGTCCCGGTACGGCAGCAGGTCCACCACCACACCCGGGGGGCCCTCCTCCTCCCCGCCGCCCTCCCGCTGCAGGCCCTCCAGCAGCGCCGCCACCCAGGCCGCGGGCACCAGCTCGCGCGCCGTCAGCATGTAGGGGCCCAGGCCGCCACCGGGGGCAGCAGCAGCAGCAGGCGCCGCAACGATAGGCGCCACCGTCGCCGCAGTGGCCTCCAGGATAGCCCCGACGGTGGCCGCGGGGCCGCCGCCGGTGGCAGCGCCGGCGCAGGGGCCCTCCTGCGAGGTGGCCTCGTTGGACGGTGGCGGCGCTGGCTGGCGCGGCAGCAGCCTCAGCGGCAGGCGCAGCACCAGGGGGCTTGCTGGCCGCTGGGGCAGGCCGCGGGCCAGCGCGTCCCAGTCGCCGCCGCTGAGCCGCGCGCCAGCGGCGCAACCGCTGAGGTCGAGCAGCCGCAGGCGGGGCAGCCGCGACAGCGAGGCGCCCGCCAGCAGTGAGGCCAGGCCCAGGCCCATGCCGGGGCCCGGGGCGGGGTCCAGCAGCAGGCTCGAGGCCTGGGCGAGGCTGTGGGCCGCGTCGCTCGCCGCACTGGCATAAGGTGTGATCGCGCCGGACGAGGGCTCGGCCTCGGGCGCGGCAGGCAGCGCCAGGCTCAGCTGCTGCAGGCGCGGGTGCAGCGCCGCGAGCAGGCACACGGGCGGCCCGGGAGTCGCCGCGGGGGCGGCGTCCGCGGCGAGGCCGGAGGAGGCCGGGGCGGGGCCGGGGAGGGGGGTGCGCTGGGGTGCGCTGCCCGAGTCGGCGCCGCCTGCAACGGCGGCGGCGGTGGCGGTGGCAGCCCAAGGCCTGGCACAGCTGCTGGTGCGGCTCGCTTCAGCGTCCGTGCCGGCCTCCAGGGCCTCGGCCCTCAGGGCGGCCGACTTGAAGTGCCGCACTCCGCGCACATCGCCCAGCTCCGAAGCCAGGCCGGCGCCACGGAGGCTGTCCTCCTCGGGGGCCGCCTCGCCCTCGCCCTGGCACCTCGCCGCCGCCACCGCCCCAGGCAGCAGCCGTGGCGCTCTGTCGCTCGCACTGGGCGGCGGCTGGTTGGGCGCGCTTCTGGGCCGGGGAAAGCTCTGGGCATCGTCAGCGCCATCGTCGGTGGGAAGAGGGTCGGGGCTGGTAGCCAGCAGCGCTCGGGGCGAGCAGGTTCCTGTGGCCGTCCCGAGCTGGCCCGCCTCCTCTTCCGCATCCGTCCTCAGCCCGGCCTCGCGCTTGATGGCGTTGTCGGTCCCGCTGTCCGCCACGGACCAGCCGACGGCGGCCAGGGTCCGCACCGACAGCGCCCGCACGACAGGCGTCCGGTTGGGCTGCCGGGATGGGGCCCACGACCCTGCAGCCGTCAGACCGGGGGACGACAGAGCCTCGGCCGGCGGCGCTGCGGGAGGGTCCCCGGGCAGCGGCCGCACAGCCTGAAGCGCCGCGGGCCCAAGCTGGGAGGGTGGGGGCAGCTGCCTAGTGGTGCTGGGGCCGCTCAGCAGGGCTGCGCCGCCCGTGCCATCGGCCGCGTGGGAGGTCAGGGGCTGTGCGAGCATCGCCAACTGCGAGGCGCTGACGATGCGGAGCCGGCGGACGACGACGCCGGTGACGGCGTGCGCGGCGCGGCAGGTGGCCCTCAGTGAGTTGAGGGAGGCGGGGTCCAGATGTTGTAGCACCAGGGCCGTGGGGAGCGGCTCCAGGATGCCAAACAGGAACTGCAGTAAGCAACGTAGGGAGACGGGGGGGGCGGTGGCTAGCGGGCAGCGTGGTGGCTTGGGGCAGATCGTGCTAGCATGTTGCGTCTGTCTGCCTCGGCACGTCTGCGTCGTAAAAGTGGAGGGGTGCGTTTCTTTGCCCGCACCTCTTGCTCTGCCACAATGGCTGTCAGCGGTGGCCTGGTTGACACTGCATGCTCAGGTTTGCTTGCCGTCAACAGGACTCGCGCCGCGGCCGCCGTGGCAACATGGTCGCTGGCGGAACTTTCCACCAGGGTTTCCTCGACAATACGGGTAGCAGGCAGCTCCTTGTCATATGGAGGTGATTCCCTGACTGATGTCACAAGCACGTCGCCCGTTTCACGCCGTTGCCTGCGCCTGCAGCGTGACACACCCATTCTTGAGCCGACAAGGTTCGAGCAGGCTGCTGCCGACGCGGAGACAAATGAACTTCCATCGACAATAACCACAACTGCACACCTGAGCATGCGCCCAAGCGGAAGTCCGCAAAACAGGGGCATGAGTAACACCGTCCCCCTTTCGCTCCGTGGCTGCCTGCCGAAGCAGGATGGGGATATTGCAGTTCACAGCTGAGCTGCAGTAGGCTTGTAAGGCGGAGTGGCTCGTCGGGAGACGCTTTGAACAGTATGACTGAACTTCGCGCAACCGAAGTTGAGATGTTTGCGTAAAGCAGAGGACGCTGCGTGGCAGCGTCTGTGTAGTGTAAAAGGGGAGTGCTCGGCGTGCGGATGGGTGCATGAGACGCTTGGCTGTTAACCCAATCGCGGCTTACCCGGGCCGCGCGCAAGCGGCGCTGCGTCAGAAACAACCGTTGCACAGTGGCATAGACGTGCGTGAGCGTTGAGCGAAGCCAGGGTTGAGTGAGTAAGTCTGAGTAATGCCTGCTTTGCGGTGGAAAAGCAAACGGACGAAACGCAACCCTTGTTCCTGCGAGTAAAGCCCAACACGTACTCTCTCCTACGCTAGCTGAGGGCGCCAGCGGGGTGTGCGCACTTCAGCGTGTGTGCCCTGTTGTTGGGGTCCAGACCAGGGGAGACCCCTGGTCCAAACCCCTGCCCGCGCCGGCCGAGCCCCGGCGCAAGCCCGGCCCTGCCCGACCGAGGTCGCTCCTTTGTAGCTCCGTCGCTGTCATGGTCGCTTGATTACATTCTCACGCCGGCCTCCTTTCGCTTCCGGTTTTCATCATCCGTCCTTCAGGTAACCATGGGACTGCAGTAGGCGGGCTGGGTGCTGCACAACGCCGCCGGTGTCCACGGCGGTATCATTCGCTATGCCAGCGACCGCGGCCCTACCTCGCCACCTCATCCCCTAGC
>BDDC01001455.1:14621-26000 GCA_001662425.1 Chlamydomonas sphaeroides
AGATATTCATTCGTATAGTACACGGTCCCCGCCCGAGGACCTTGTTGTTGAAGACAATCATGGACAACGAAACCAGAGCACGTGGCCGAAGAAGAAACGGTGCTCCCAGGATGCCAGCCGCATGGCAGCTGCCTTGCAGTCACGCCCACACGGGCCAGCGCGGGCGGACCGCTGAACCCCCGCCCGGCCAAGACAGTTAGCAAAACTGCAAGATGGATACAAGCATCTAGAACAGGGGGGATCAACCCCCTGATCAAGAACCTGTACTTGCAATCCTGCCACAGCGAAATGTCACCCAGAGCTGCTGCGACGCGGGGCCAAGCCCTTGTCATGGGCCCCGCATGAGCAAGGGCAGCGGCACCGCACTTGCGGCTCTGCAGCAAGATTCAGCGTGTTAAAAGGCGGAAGTATTCACCCGGCGGTTAACACACCAGGCTTTCAACGACCTACCAGTGGAAGTCGCGTGTCAGGCTGGCGGCCGCTCCTCATACCCATATATTGGCGGGCCGCTGCCGGCCGAGTGGCCCCCCGCCTCGCTACTTCTTCCTCGGTCTTTCACATACCGCCCACAACAGGGGTGGCCCGCTCATCCGTGGCTCCACAGCCCCTTGCCAGCAGCGCCAGCCCGTGGGCCACCGTGCACCGCCACAGCCCCTCGGGACGCGGCAGGCCAGGAGGCCTCCTGCTGCCGGCAGGCACCCCGCCCGAGGCCCCACCCCACCAGCCCAAGCGCGTCGCCCATGGGACGCAGCAGTCCGCCACCCCATGCACGCGCTCCGGCAATGCCAAAATGATGACCGCTTGCAAGGCGTGGGGCCTTGCGGGTTCCGGGATGTCCGTCTGCCGTCATGCTGCTGCTGCCCCGCTACCCCCACCACCGCTGCACGGCGCACGCGGGCCTACGGCAGCAGGGAGCAGCCGGGTCACATGCGCACAGCAGCCGTTTGCACCCTGCAGCCACCGGAGCTTCGCAGCCCCGTGACTTCATATGCCTAGCTACCACAGAAGCACAGTTACCAGTCACCCTAGGCAACCCCCGGTAAGTGGTAAGTGGGCCCGCATGGACAAGGCCGCTGGGCGGCAGTGCCCTGCTGCCGGAGCCCCTAGCTCGTCCTCGTACTCTCGATAAAAGGCGCACTGCAACCCGGAGCCGTGGTCACGCCCGTCCCTGACAGGCAAGCCCGCAGCCCTGCCCTGCCTACTCACAAGCGCCCCATTCGTTGGTCACGAGCGCACGCGGGGCTCGCCCCTGTGCTAGCACCACTTTGCAGCAGCTCCAAGACCCTTGCCCTTACTGCTTGGGCTGCAGCGGACGTTCCCACGCCGCCCAGTCCTTGCCCGACGCCGCCAGGGTCCAGCCGTCCTCCTTGCGCGGCACCAGGCTGCCCATGTCGTAGCGCGGCCCCATCTTGAGCATCAGGCGGCCGCCCACCTGCGCCACGTACATGTCCCGCTCAGCCGCCAGGATCTGCAGCGGGGAGTCCGCCACGATGCCGCAGCGCCGGCGGAGCGCCAGCAGGGAGGCGATGGACTTGCGCAGGTCGTCGCCCTAGGGTTGGGGTGGGCGCGGGGAGGGGAGAAGGGCGAGAGGGGGCTCTTGCGTTAGGGGCCCTCGGCAGCCATGGAAACGGCGGGAGCTGAGATGGACACTTGGCCCATGCCTAGTGATAGCACTCCCGCTGCAGGACGTATGCCACAATTGTTTCGTATAACAACCGCCCCCGCTGCGCCTGCCGCACCCACCCAGTCGAACATGTGGTCCCAAAAGATGCACGGCACACCTGGTGGCGAGGGAGGCGAGGGAATGACAGGGGCTCGACGTGACACGTACGCACAGTTACAATAGTCGCTACACGTGGGGCCAGCTCCAGCATGGTTGTGGTCGTGGCATCACACGACAGGGCAGCGGCCGCAACGCAACGAGGCCAGCCCCGTATTGGGCGGGGGGGCCAGCCCCAAGCGAACTTCGACGCAGCGCCAGGCACCGCGCCGTCCACTTCACACCCAACCTGCCTTCATACATCCTTTCCCGGCCACGCCCCTTTGCTCCTACCCGGGTGTGTGAGGATGTATGCATAGCCCTGCCCCACACTGCCAGAGGGGAAGGGCCAGTGCTGCTGGGTGCTGCCCGTGTCGTGGTTCTGGGAGGCGGGGGAGCAGGGGTGCGGGGCGGGAGCAGGTGGGGGCGCAGGTCGGGGCGCGACATGCAGCGGGAGGAGGGGGTCCCAGCAAGGCTGGCCCTGTGCCCCCCCGCCATGACGGGTGCTGCGGCAGCCCCACCCCGCCCTACCCTCCTAAGGCTCCTCTGGGGCCCAACCCATGCCGGGTGCTGCCGCCCTCCTTACCCTGGGCCCGGCGCTCTCCCAAGCCTTCCCCCGCTGGGCCCCCGCGCACCTCGATGAACGTCACCGCCTTGCCAGGCCACCAGCCCATCAGGCCGGGGGCTTTGCCCTGGGGCCCGGAGGGCGAACCGCGGGAGGGGGAGCGAGCCATCGGCGAGGGGCCGTCGGGGCGAGCTATTGGCAAGGGGACGTTGGGACGGGGCGAGCAAGTGCACGAACCCTCCTCCCTGCCTCGTGCCTGCCTCACCCACCTTTCCGTCCCGCAGCCTGTCGTACTGGCAGTTTTTGATCGCCTCCTGCAGCAGGCCCTTGGTGGGGAAGTCGAACGCGCAGCTCCTGATGGGTCGTCGGGGCCGTGGGATGCGCGGCATGGGCCAGATGTCGAACAGCCAGCAGCGGAGTATAACCTCGGCTTGGCGCGCCGCCAGCCTCGGACCCACTTGGGCAAGCAGGGCCCCCGGCCCGCAGCCGACCTCGCACCTCTCTCCCGCGCCCTTGATCCAGTCGCACATCTTCTGCCGCGCCGCGTCCTGGTTGTACTCCAGGTGGCTGCCGCTCCACTGCAGGTCCACCCAGTACTCGCCCACGTTGAGGCTGTCGGCGCCCACGGTAGAGTCCACGTACTCGGTCACGAAGCGCGCCCCGTAGCTGGGGAGGGGAGCGCGCCGTCAGGCGCGGTGCAGCGGGCCATAGTCACAATGGCGCGAACCAGGCATAGCAGGCACCTCTGGGGTGCCGACGATGGTTGAGGCGGGAGGGCGAGGCGGGCCGCAGGCTCACCCCCGCGCAAAGTCCAGGCGCCAGCCCTGGAAGCCAATGTCCTTGTGCAGCCAGCCCATCCACTCCTTGAGCGCCTCCCGCAGCTCGGGGTTGGCGTGGTCCAGGTCGGGCGCAGCGCCGTAGTCATCGCCTGGGGCGGGGCCCGCGCAAGGGCGCCACAACGTGTGTACCGAGGCGGTGTGAGCGGGGCAGCAGCACTGCAGACTGTCGCAATGTGGCTGCCCACGCAGCCTTGTAATTTTTGGTTGTAAGACCTCACACATCCGTGGCCGCCAACGCGGGTGAGCCCCTCCCCGAGAACTGCTCAGCACCTGCACGAGGGCGAGCTGGCCCTGGCCCCGCCCTTTTCCCCTTACCCGTGTCGGGGTTTCCTTCGCCCTTGAAGAGCGGGTCGTTGCAGGTGATGGCCCAGCGGCCCCAGTCCAGCCGCCGGCCCTGCGCACGGAGGATAGAAGAGGAGTGAGCGGCCGCCTGTTCCGTAACTGCAAATATGCACAAGGCGGCCGAGCCCTGGCGGCCCGCTCTGGCCTGCCCCCCAGCCCGCATGTGCCCCTCCGAACCCCGAAAGCCCAGCCCCAGCTCCACCCCGTTCCCCTCACCCTGTGGTCGGTATCGTCCCTGTACCGATTGTACACGCCGTTGTCCATCTCATCGGCGCACCGGTGGTTGATGACTGCGGCGAGGACAGGGCGTGAGGCGGGGCAGGCATCCAGGCAACCGATCATGATTGCAAAGAGCGGGATACCGACCCGGGTATCGAGGGCAGCCGTGACCCGCGTTTGCTGCCTCCCCCCTGCCCCCTGCCCCAGCCTCGCACCGATGTCCGCCACGGGCTGGATGCCCGACATGCGCAGCGCCTGCGTCAGCCGCACCTACCGGGCAGGGGCAGGGGCAGGGGCAGGAGTGGGGCTGGGGGTTGGGAGAAGCTGGCGGGCTGCGCACGCCAGGTGGTGGACCCCAGCGCCAGTGCCACTGCGGCAGGAGGAGGTGCTGCGCGCCAACACGGGCGGGCCAGCACTACGCCTGCTGCCTCCAGCCGCCCCTCCCTCCCTTGGCTACTCACCAGCTGCTCCTTGCTGCCGTACTTGGACTCCAGGTTGTACAGCTGGCCGGGCAGGTAGCCCTGGGGGCGGAGGAGGGGACGGGTGGGGGGAGTGAGCAGAGGGCGACGGACCGGCCAGGGACAGCGCAAAGCGCAAGCCGCTTCTTGAGGTTATGGATCAGGACGCCCCCCCCCAGGCCTGCTCCGAGGTCCTCCTCCGTCTCCACGCTCTGCCCTGCGCCACATGCTCGCCCCGAAGGCTGCCTGACACGGCTCTGCCACCCGCATCACCTGACCCTGTCCCGCCTCTCCCAACCAGCATCCTCGGCCCGCCCCGCCCCCGCCCACCTGCGGCGATACGCTCTGCGAGGGCGGCGGCAGCCAGATGTGGCTCACGCCGGCCGCCTGACGGGCAGCGGGGCAATGGGAGGGTCAGGACGGCGGCGCCCTTCAGCGGCCTGTTGATGCCAGCAGTCAATCCCACGCACGCTCACCAGCTCCTACAGCCCCGTACAGCCAACGCCCACCTGCTGCCCTTCCTCTGCCTTCCCGCTCCCTGCGTGCTGCGCCTGCCCTGCCTGCTCCCCCTGCTCCCCGATGCGGCCCCACCTTGATGTCCGCGATGCGCGACTCCACGGTGCGGTACCAGCTGTTTTTGAAGCACGAGTCCCACGCGAACCTGCGGCCGCCCCCCGGAGAAGTCATGCAAGGAGAGGGTATTCAATCCGTGGTTGGGGGTCCATGCGAGCGGGCAGGGAGTGCCCACGGCGCAGTTCGTGGCGTTGCCTGGCTTCGCTGGGGAGAGCGTACTCAGGCCGCGCATACTTAGCAGGACGCCCTCACCCCTGCAGCATTACGGCGTCCTTGTAGCCAGGCTTCGCCTGAAAAAACTGGCTCGACTCTGCAAACACCGTGTCTCCCGCCTCCTCCTCCTCCTGATCAGGAGCCACAGCAGCGGCGGTGGGAGCCGCGACCGCAGCTTGGGGTAGTGCTCGGGTGTGACAGGCGGGGGCTAGCACACGAGGGTCCGTGCTACGAGGGCGAAACAGCTGCACACCAGGAGAGTGGGCGAGCTGCGTTGCGGCGTGGCCAGCCGACTGCTGCCGGGAGCCGCAAGGGCTCCGGCGCTCGAGGAGCTTCATCACTTGTCTTGCAGGTTGACCCAGACGACGTAAGCCTTTTCAGTTGCCAAAAGCGTTATCTTAGCCAATACGTATAGCTTGCGCTTGCCGGACGACTATCGGGCTCAGTTGCAAGCTCCCGCAATTGTTTGCGACAACAAGACGGCTGGTAAGTACTTATGACCAGCAGTAACAGTGAGTACGCTGTGACACATGGAACTGCTTCCTGAGTACGTAAGGCAAGTTCCAACCTAAGCTGAGGTGGCAAAGGCACCGGAGTTCGCCAAGGTGTGGCTAGCCTCGCTAGCGTATTTGGATGCCTATAACCGCTGTGTTACATTTACTATGAGCTGCCGTTAGCTACTGATAACACCGGTGTCATACAGGTCCCGCGGGTCAGGTGCCAGCAGAGGTCACGGCGCCACCAGCAAGTTACACGAATGTGCGCGTCTCGTCGGTCAACCTTTATATGTTGAATGCCACCGCGGTGATCCCACCTGCCCGTATCTGCCCTGAACAGCCGTTACCAGCTGGACCGTCGTTGATTCCCCTTTGTTCCCCGTCACCTCAAGATGTAAGCCGTATTAGCACACAGCACAGACGATACCGCTACTTCACTCAGAGATCTGCTGCAGCTGCAGAACGGTGTGTGAGGGGAGATCCCACCGATAGCTAAGCCAATAGCAACGTCCGTCAAATAACTAGGGATGTGAGGTAAGTAACTAGGAAGAGTTATGCGGCTTGACCTGTTTAGAGGGCGCCCTAAGACCGCTGCCAGATGGCACACGGCACGTAGTCTACTAGGCTAGTTTGAGGCCATATGGGCGCCCCGGCTAACGGATGGCCCTCGGCTGCATCCATCCGTCACTGCACTCCTGCGGTCACATGTACCGTATGCACCCATATGCCCCAAAGGCCTACCACCCGCCACAAACAGCCCCCGCGCGTTCCTTGCAGCGCCTGGCCCCCTTGCACCCCCCTCCTGAAGCCAGACAACCAATCAACACCTACCAGCAAGCTGTAGGCAGGCAGCGCCTCAGGGCGCCTATCCGCTGATACAGCGGCAGTGCAGCCGCCTTGGGCCGGACTCGCAGCCCAGCCAAATCGCCCGACAGCGTCTCGCCTCCCATCATGACCGCGGCCCATCCCTCAACCTGCGCCTCGACAACCCGGGCGGCGGCCGCTTGCGTGCCTTGGGCGGCGGCGGCGGCGGCAGGCGGGCCAAAGGCGCTGGCAGCGGCCTCCGCCTGCCTGGGGGCGCGGAGGTGGTGGCGCCAAGGGGTACCGGCGGCGGCGGGGAGGGCGGCGGCGATGGGTCCTTGCGCGGCCGCTTGGGGGGCGGCGGCGACGGAACACTGGGCGGCCGTGGTGACGGTGGCGATGCAGCGGGTGGCATTGGCGATGGCGATGGAGGCACGGGGGGCTTTGGCGACGGCGGCGATGGCAGGGGCGGCTTGGGCGAAGGCGGTGCCGGCAGCGGCGGCTTGGGTGATGGAGACGACGGAAAGGGCGGCTGTGGTGATGGCGGCAGAGGGGACAGTGGCTGCGGCGAGGGCGGAGCAGGCGGACGCGGGCTGGGCGGCGACGAGGGGCTGGGTGGGGGCGGCGGCACCGGCGGCTGGGGCGACGGGGGCTCCGGCGACGGCGGCTGGGGTGATGGCGGCGGTGGCGGTGGCGAAGGCGGCGGCTGCGGCGGGCTGGGCGGGTCGCTGCAGCACAGGTCGGCGCTGTGCTTCCAGGCCAGCCCCGGAGGCAGCACCGCGCGCGGGCTGCTGCCGGCACCGCACGCCACCCGCGTCACCCCGGCCAGGCTGACCAGGGTGATGGCGGCACCGCAGGGCAGCCCCGCGGGCACCACCAGCAGGCCGGGCGCCAGGGCCAGCGCCGAGCCCAGCGCCGCGCCCACGGGCAGCGAGTACGCGGCCACCTGCGGCCAGGGCGGGCCGGGCGAGGGCGGCGCGGGGGCGAGGGGGCAGCTCAGGCGTGCCATGAGGATGCCAGGTTCCCAACCCAACACACCCGGGCCCCCATGGCCCGCCGCCACGGCACTCCTCCGTCGTCTCCCCCCTTCCCTCCCCTCCCTCCCCTCCCCCGCCGCCCCACCTCCAGATGGTAGCTGCGGCCGTCCGCGCTGAGACCGCACACAGCGCCCTCCACCGCCAGCCGCTCCCCGGAGCCCGTCGCAAAGGCCGCGAGCCCCGCCAGCGCCGCCGCCAGCCGGCCGCAGTCGGTGGCCTCGGGGCCCGCCCCGGGCGGCAGCGCCAGCGTGAGGCGCAGCAGGTCGGGCGTGGGCGCGGGCGGCGGGGAGGGCGGCCTGGGCGGGCGGGTGGGGGGCGAGGGCGGCGGGGAGGGCGGCGGAGGGGACGGCGACGGAGATGGAGGCAGCGGTGGGTGAGGTGAGGGCGGGGGAGGCGGGGGAGGCGGCGATGGTGGGTGCGGGGAGGGAGGCTGGGGCGAGGGCGGTGTGGGCGGCCGTGGGCTGGGCGGCAGGGGTGAGGGTGGGGGTGGTGGCGAGGGACTAGGCGGCTGGGGAGAAGGTGGCGGCGGCGGCGACGGCGGCTTTGGCGAGGGCGGAGGTGAGGGCGGCGGCAATGGTGGCGAAGGCAACGGAGGTGGCGGCGACGGTGGCCGTGGGCTGGGAGGCGCCGGGCTCGGCGGAGGCGGCGGCGAGGGCGGCGGCGGCGCTGGCGGGCCGGGGCTCGGCGGCCGGGGGCTGGGCGGCGGCAGCCGCGGTGGCGGCACCGCCGGCGGGCTGGGCGGCAGCGGGCAGGCGCCCTGCGGCTGCAGCAGCGCCGGGGAGCAGGTGAGGCCGGGCGCGTAGCCCACGGGGGAGGCGGGCGCGAACACGCCGCCGCCTGCGTGCGCCGCGCACACGCGCAGGTCGGCGGCCAGGCCGGGGCTGGCGCCGGGCGCAGAGGTGGCCACCACGGCGGCGGCCCAGCCGCAGGCCGGCATGAGGAAGGTGGATGCGCGGCGCCAGGCGGGGGCGGCGCCCAGCCGGGCCACCAGGTCGGCTGCGGCGTCGTACTGGCTGTACCACAGCTGGCGGGCGGATGAGGGGAGGGGGTTTTAGGTACTGGTCTTAGGAAAGGGGGCCAGCGGGAAAGGTGCATGGGCACATACCGGTACACGGTATCGCTCGCGTCGTTGAGCAGTAGATTGTGTAGATGCTCTTTTGACGTGTGCCGCCCCCCACCCCTGGCCTTCCCGGTCTGCGCGCTAGCCCAGCCGCCGCACCGCCACACACACACACACACACACACACCTGCGCCGTCAGCTGCGCGCCGTCAGCTATGGCGTCACACAGCATCCGTGTGGGCCGGTACGGCAGCTGCAGCAGCATGTCGTACAGCAGGATGGGGCAGTGCGTGGCGGCACTGAAGACCCCCGGCTGCGAGTATATCTGCGGAAAGGGAAGGGCGCGCGTGGATGCGTTAGCGGAGAAGGTGCCCGGACTCGGGCTTGGCTTGTTGTCGCACGGGGTGCTGGGCCACGGTGGTACGGTTGGGGTCGGGGCCTCACAGGGCAGCCCGGGGCTGGAGTGGGGGCCGCTAGCCTGCCGCGGAGGCTGCAGCCGGGCCCAACCCCCACCCACCTCCACGACAGCGTTGTAAGGGTACTGCTGGCCAGCCGCAGGCGCCACCAGCGCCGCAGCCGCTGCAAGGACTAGGAGCCGGAGCAGCGGCGTGCTGCGGCGGGGGCCTCGGGGGCCGGCCTGCGCTGTCGCGCAGCTGCTGGCGTGTGGTCCGCACTCTCTCCCGGCAAGGGCGGCGGGGCAACGGGCGTGTTGCCGGCAGGTCCCTGCTGTCGAGGCTCGCGACATGTCCGCGTTTTTCCTGACATTGCTTCCACAGCTGCTGGAGGTCCTCACGTCCTCGCTCGAGTGGTCCACTGTGCGGATGGCGCCCATGCCCGCTGCGGGGCGCTCATGGCAGGCGCACGCAACATGTCCCATGGACGCCGCCTGTGCCCAGCTGCTGCCCTCGGCAGCTCCTCAGATAACCAGATGTATGACAGCTGATAGGGCTCCAATTTGCCTTCTGGGTAGTGCGGGCGACGTCCGGGAAACGATAGCGTGCCCAACCACGCCGCGACAGCGCAGCGACCTAGGCGACGTGCAACATTGTGAAGTTGTCAACACATAATGGGGCAGGGGCCGCTCGCGAGCAGAGAGGCCGGCTTCTGCTGAGCTACAGGCAATTGGGCGCTACGGGTTCGTGAAAGAGGGTGTGCGTTGTAAGCCCTAGGTAAGCTGCGCAAACGTTATGTTACAGTGTACACTATGCTAGAAGGAGCGTGGACGTGCGCGCGGAGGCGCGCAGCGCGGCGGTAACTTCGGGCCGTACACCCGAGGGGCAGAAGTGCTCCTGCCCCGTTCCGAGCATGCCAGGCGTGTCAGTACTTGAGCGAGTGCTGCTGACGAAACGCAAAGAGGCTTGCAAAGCCAGGAAAAAGCATACTCCGCAAGCAGGGTTCTTTTACTTCTCAGCCTAGGCTCCGATGCTCGCCAAAGCTGGCTGCCACCAGTGCTGTAAGGCAACATGGCGTGACAAGACCAGCTCCACCGGGTGCCGGTCCCGGCCAAGCGTAGCATGCGCTTCGCTTGGAACTGCACAGCCCGAGCCAGGCGTTCCAGCGCCACCTGAAAACCAACCAGGTCCCAGCGGGCGCAGACAGCAGGGTAACGCCCCGCCGTGGGCGCTCATGGGCCGGATGGTATCCAGCAGCAGCATAGCCCTCAACACAGAGCAGAAGCAGGTGCGGTGCCCTCTTGAGTAGGAGCTGCCATGGCCAGCGTCATAGTGTGATAAGAAGGGAGATGGGGACCAAGCGCGGCGCCTGCCGGCGCTAGGGAAGGCTGGTGGCAAGGTGTTTCGCGGGGGACGCGCGGCACGGTGCCTGCCGATGGCACCTCCCGTCCCCTCCCTCCACCTACCTGCTTGCCCCCGAGCCCCCCCCCAGATGCTTGTTACCTCGGCCGCCGCCCGCATGAGCGGCCAGGACACGGAGGCCTTTGAGCTGCAGCTGCAGGTGGGCACCTGGGGGGGCACCTGGGGGGGCGCCTGGCTGCAGGCAGTGGGCCAGCGGCGCCGGGCCCCTGGCGCCCAGCCCTCGTTCACCCAACCACACCCTCGTCCGGGCCGCTCCACCTTTCTCCCCTCTCCCTTTCCCATCCCCAAACCCCCTCCCCCCTTACCCCTGCCCCCCAGGAGCTGCTGCTGCTGCTGCCCGACTTGCGCAGTCGGCTGCTGTCGCTGCAGCCCGCCATTCTGGTGGAGCTGGCCGGGGACACACGGGGCGTGGCGCGGAAGCTGGTGGGGGCAAGGAGGAGGCATGGACCGGGGGGTTGCGCCAGTCGGGGAGTTCAGCACGGAGGGGCCCTGAGGGAGGCGGCCAGTGCCCCCCGCGCCCCCACCCGCCATCCCTACCGCCCTGACGCTCCCACCCCACCCCCCACACCCGCCTTTGACCTCCCAACCCCCCCCCGCCCCACCCCATCCCAGGTGGAGCTCCGCGAGCTGTTCCCGGGGGCCGACCTATCGCTGCTGCTGGGGCGGCGGCCCTCGCTGCTCACCGCCGCCGAGTGGGCGGGGGTGGCGCCCGCCGCAGCCAAGCTGAGGGCGCTGTTCCCGGGGGACGAGGCGGGCGTGTGCCAGATGGTGAGAGGCGGGGGGCCCGGGCGGCGGGTGGCCGGAGCAGCCCAGTACGGGAGGCCAGAGCGTGTGTCGCAGCAGGCTGCTGCGGGGGGGGCTTCCACACAGCCCCATCCGGCGGGCGCTGTCACCCCGCCGCCAGCCCCTCGCCCCGCAGCTCGTGATGCGCTGCGCTGCCCCCCTCCCCCCATGCCGCCTCCCCTGCACACACACACCCTTCCCTGCGCCCTACACCCGCGCAGGTGACCTCGCAGCCGCTGCTGCTGGTGGAGGAGGTGGGGGAGCTGGTGGCGGAGCTGGAGAGGTGGGCGCAGGGGGCGGATGGGAGGGCAGGAGAGGGGAGGGCAGGGCAGGGTATTGTGGCTATCATCAGGGTATTGTGGCTACCATCCGGGTATTGTGGCTACCATCCGGGTATTGTGGCTACCATCCGGGTATTG
>BDDC01001456.1:1502-25493 GCA_001662425.1 Chlamydomonas sphaeroides
AGCGGGCATTGGTGCCGGACTGCGCGTGCAGGTGCGGCTGCCCTGCCTTGTGATTGTGAGCTGTGAGTGTGTTGTAAATGCGTAATGTGGTACAGCTGTCATGCGCATGCAGATGTTGCACTCCGTGCATACCATATTATGTGGTCACAGGGTGCCTATTTTGCTGCCGGCTCTATGTTTGGTTTCTCAGGCTTGCGTTTGCTTGTCCAATATTACCAGCATAGGCGGCGGCGGGGTGGAGCTAGCTTTCCTCGCACACCTCTGGCCGACCCCGCTCATAATTCACCCATTTTATCCTGATTGTACCCATCGCAGATCGGCGCACACACTGACGACCTGACCAGCAAGGACCGCTGGGCGCGAGTGCCCACTATTGTGTCGTCGTGGCCCCTCAACTCCGCCACCCTCACCATCGGCAGTTCCATGGGAGGCCTCATCTTTATCACCGTGCCAAAGGGCTTGCAGTTGGGAAATGTCAAGGTGCGCCGCTCATGTCATCCTGTGTGACTGATAATGCCAGGTAGCTAGCTGTACGGCATGTTGAACAGCCACATCAGCTCCTCATCAAGGCGATTCGAGCACCGCGCACCCTGCACCTCGCTCGTACATCCGTTCCTATGGCATGTTGTACATCTACATGCGCTTCTTGTTTGTCGACATGATTGTGCGGCGCACTCCATCCTTGCTTGGCTGCAAACCGAAGCACGGGTCGTCGGTTGCGCGCGTTCCACCAACCAACCAGTGCTCCTTTCCGTCCCTTACAATTGAAGCCTCCACCCAACCACACGGCGAAGGCCAACATACATGTCTGCGTATTGTACAATCACACAGCCGCACAATCACACAGCCGCGCGCGGCCACTCCATTCCTGCCCCTGTCACGCAGGTTACGTTTTCCAACGCCACCCGAGCGCCGCGCTATGTGCTCGGCGTCACTAACACGGTACGCGAGACGATTACCAGGACAATCTTAATGCATCGAACTGCATCGCAGTTGATATCTTGCGATGCATACGTGCGTGTTATGAAGCTAGCAGGCCTTTCCTATTGCGCGGTCTGTCTTGGCGCGGGCACTTGCGAGCTTGCAACCTCACTTGGCCGCAAGCAACTGACAGCTAGCTACCAAGCGTCAAGCTGCTCGCCATGCTTGCCTCATCCAGTTTTATCCAGTCCTGGCGCGTCCGTGACGTTCTATTTTATCACCCCTTGTGTGCGTCAATTCTCGCTGGTGGTAGCTGCGGAGTGCCAAACATGCAGTGCTCTCCCAGCGGCCCGCCCGTGTCAGTGTGTTGCCCCCACAAGCGACCGGCTGCCGACAGCAGTCGCTGCTGAGCGGCGGGCGATGCATGTGCTGTAGGGTTGCGCCGCCGTAGCTACCGTCGAATCGCAGCTGCTCCCCGCCCCGACTTCACGCTGGACCGACCCATGCTTGAGCTCGCCGAGCTTGCGACGATGGTGCCAACGCGGCTACGCGTGCCATCCCCTCCCCATGGTATGTTCCCGCTCCCCCCATCCATCCCCATTCCCCCAACGCAGACGCTGTGGGCCACGGAGCGCACCCAGCCCGGGCCCTGGGCTGAGCTGGACAGCGGCAAGCTCATCCTCATGGTGCCCAGCGCGGTGAGCCTTTGACATTTGTGTAGTAATGTACGTGTAACATCAATACGCTTTGATTTGCCTGCTATTTGCTGCCGTTGCCCATAGGTTCTTAAGCGGGTTCGGGGGTTTGTGTTGGATGGGGGTTTGTGTTGGATGGGGGTTTGTGTTGGATGGGGGGCGCTGCGCAGCGTCAGGCTGCAGCCGTGAGGTGCCTGCCGCACCTGATGACGGGCCCTCCCCACAGCCGCGCGACACCTCCATCTCCGCCCCAACGCATTCCAGCCCACGCCTCCGCCTCGCCCTCGCAGACTATCCGCAACATGACCGACCCGGCACCGGTATTGCAGCACTGGAACAAGGTGGGCGGCAGCGTGCGTGGTACGGGGCTGCTACGTATGGGGAAGGGCGGGGAGGGCGCAGCAGCCTGCTCCGCCTGCAGCGGACAGAGGGCCCCCTTGCTTGCTTGCCCTGCTACAGTCTAGTCAGGAGAGCGTTCCTGTTTGCTAGCATGCGTGCCCGTCTTCTCCAGAACAAATATGCATTTCATAGACTGAATAATTAACATGTTGCTACATGTAAAGAACTTTCATACCATAACATGTTCCATAAAGAAATTTCATGAAGAACCTTCATATCTATCTACCATGTACTGGCCCATTGTACGGCACGCAGGTCATGGATGCCATGGCTTACATCTCGGCGCTGTCAACGAACGTGGCGACACGCAGCAGGCCGGATCGCTTCCTGGTTGACGCGGACATCAGCGTCGGCTGGATGCACGCGGGCTACCCGGTCATGGCGTACGACACGCCCTCTGTGCACAAGGTGTGTACGGAAGTGTACGGCAGGGGGCCGCTGACGCACCGCCGCCCAAGCGTGAGCCTGAAGCGCCTGCCGCAGCCCTACATCTGCCTCTGCTACTCACCCATCTGCGCTTGCTTGATCGATGTCGTACACACGCCGCCCAACGAACCCTACAGGAATTGCTGGATCTGAATCTCCTGAAGGTGAGCTCGGACAGCCGCCATTAATGAGAGCCGTCGTACGACCGCGACATGTATGTGTACGGTGTCAGTTGGGCTGCATGCAGTACAAGTACGAGCGAATGGGGCTACTCACGGCGCCGCCGCTGGGATTGCCTGTGTGCGGTGCGGGGCGCGCGGGATGCCAGGGTGCTCGCCAGCTGGCGCGAGTGCAACCCGAATGCAACGTTAGTTGACCCTTGCTTGCTCTATTGCACGCTGCGCGTAACTCATTCATGCCCCTCACACATGCAGAAACGTGCCAACATGCCCCAACCCCCTCGCAGGCCCGCGGCGCGTGGGGCCCCTTCCACGAGCTGGGGCACCAGCACCAGTGGCAGGTGCGGCCATCCGGCGACCCGTTCGCACTTCAAACACAAAAATGCACCTTTGGTGAATCCGTATGTGTACGTACCTACACCAAACAGCATAGCAGGCAGGCGTGTGCGGTACCTGGCTGCTGGCTGGCAGGGCAGGGCAGGGCGGGGGGCTATGCCCGCCCGGTACGTCATGAAACTCGTTTATTTGTGCAACGGCCCCGCGGCCGCCCGCCGCTGCGCGCCTCCCCGGACAGGACATGATGTTCAAGGGCACCACGGAGAGCCAAGTGCGTGCGGGTATTTGGTCGGCTGGCATTGAAAAGGCGGGGAGGCAGGGCAGCAAGGCGAACTGAGGGCGGCTATGCGGGGCAGGCACTGCTGGGGGAGGGAGGTGGATAGGATGGCGGCTGCGTGGAGGGCAGCAGGCGGGCTGGATTGAAGGGTGGCAGGAAATTGGTGTTGGGTGAAGAGGCGCGGGTTAACAGGTAGGTTGTGTTGTGATGTGCCGCGCTGCCTGGGTGGCACCGGCAGCGGAGGGCGTGGCGGCGGGAGCAGGGTAGGCATGGAGGAGCAGGAGCAGGAGCAGGAGGATGGAAAGAGCGGCCGGCGACATGACGCAGCCCGGAGGGGGCCATGTGCATGCATGTGTGCTGCGCCCCGCCGCCCCGCGCCGCCCAACTCCACCGTTGCAGCTCTATCTTTTATGTTGGATTGATGCGTTGAGATGCATACCACATCTCATGCGTGACGTCTGATACGTAACAATTGATAATGATGTGCCCTCAACCGGCCCCGCGGCCCGCCACAGGTCAACCTGTTCACGGTGTATGCGCTGGTGCGTTGGGTCTACGGTCAGGCGGTCAGGCGGGCGGGTTGCGGTCAGCTCGAGCTGCGAGGCGGGCAAGGGGCGGCGGATGCACACCAAGTACTGCGCTTGCGTGCCGGTGTGAGGGAGGCGGGCGGTTTGGCCCATGTTTGCTGATAGCAACACATCCCACTGCTGCTGTCTCGCTAGCGGTCGGCAGCAACGAATACATAGCTCACTGCCTCGCTCGCTGTCCCCTGCCTGCCGCTGTTGCCACCACAGGAGCAGACCGGCGTGCCGTGGTCTGCCTGGGAGAACGGCCCGCATACCAACGGCAGCACGCGCACCACCGACCGCGCCAACTACATTGCTGGCGGCCGCAAGTGGGATGCGCAGTGGGACGTGTGGATCGCGCTCGATACCTTTCTGCAGGTGGGTCGCAAATAGAAGAGAAACGCGGCGCTGTGATGTGCCGTGCATAGGAAATGCAGGCGAATCTAGTAGCGCTCGATACCTTTCTGCAGGTAGGGCCCTTCGGTCGGACGGGCGTAATTACAGGAGACTAATGGATGGCAGGTTGTGTGGCAACAACGCGGTGTGGGGGGCCCTAGCTACCTGCTGTGATGACCCACAGTAGATAGGGCCTGATGTCACTGGCGGTTGTTATCTTGTTTATGTAAGCGCCGTACGTGTCCAGCGCGCGAGATGTGTGGCCCTTACAGCTCACGCAGGCATAGGGCCCGGGCTTACACTTGGAGGTTGATTGTACTTGCTCCTCACTCCCGCGGTATATGCACTGTCCCTCTGTCCCTCACAGCTCAAGGAGGGCTTTGGCTGGGAGTTCTACCGCAACCTGCATCTGGCCTACCAGCGCATGCCGCAGCCCGTGCCGGTGAGGATGGAGAGGCCTCTTGCAGGGACAGGGGACGTGCAAGCACCACGCAGGGAAGCAAGGGGGCATGCGGAGCGCTGCGCAAATACATACAGGGGCTGGCAGAGGGGGACTTGTAGGACTTGCACATGCAGGGGCGCGTATGTAGGGGCGTGCGAAGGAGCATGCAAATGACGGTCTCTGTGGCGAGCAGCTATCTATGTTTGCCGGGACTTGTTCCCCGCCAAGTTTCAGTCGTGATTGGCATGCATACATGCCCTGCGATCGGGCCTGCTGCCTGCACACAGATGCATGCATGCATGGTGCGGGTGCCGCGGCGCCACGGGGATTGCGATCTTGGGTCAAGGCCCGCCCCCGACCAGCCTACCCTGCACTGCCCGCCTGCTCCATCGCCCTTCTCCAATCCCCCAGGCCGACAAAGTCCAGCTCTTCATAGCGACTAGCTGCAACGTGTCGGGTGAGGGGGGGGCCGGGTTGTGGTTGGCCGGTGGGGTCGACGTGACAGGGGACGTCGAGGACGGCTAGCAGCAGAGGTGAAGGCCGAAGTTTGCCTGGCGGGCAGCCAGCAGCAAGGCAGGATATTAGAGGCATACATGGATATGGGCTGGCCTCCGAGCTACGCGCCTCTCAACTAATCTGCTCGCTCATCAGCTACGTCGCAGCCCGCCCCATCGTCCAAACCAATGCATTTTCATGCAACCCTGGCCACCCCCTCCAACAGCTCCTCTACCATTCCCTAAGAACACCCTCAGCTAGCAGCCATTCCTAAACAGGGCAGCAGCGCACCCCCTGGCCCCTAAATGTCAAGCACCCCTCTCCCACACACGCCTCTGCACAGAAATTCCCGTGTCGCCCCACCACGCTGCCCATATCCCCCCCAGCCCGCAACCTGATCCCCTTCTTCGAGACATGGGGCTTCCCCCTTACGCAGCCCACACGTAACGCCTGCGGCAACCTGCCCGCCTGGACCGCAAACCCCATGGCGGCGGTGCTAACGATGGTGAGATAGGGGCGCGCGACAGGGTAGAGGCGTGCACAGTTATTCGCACACGCACAAAATATACACATGCGATGTGCGCGACCCGTATCTATCTTGAGCCAATCTAGCTGTACCTGCCCTATGTATGTGAGAGGGACACACCATCGCGCAGCGTGTATGTACCTGGGTGCACACGAACCCTGATCTGCCCCTGATCCCGCCCCGTGTCCCCCGAACCTACCCCGGCTCCCGGCCCCCAGGCCACCTGCAACACCACGTATGCCGCACTCACGGCCGGCCTAAATGTCACTGGCGGCACCAGCACATTGCCGCGGCCCTTCTACGCCTCGCCCTACGTGATATGGGGCCCCGCGGCCTGCCCCGTGGTGCTGGGGGCCGGTGCCCAGGGGGCGGTGGTGACGGCGGCCGTGTCACCCGGAGGCGGCCGTGTCGTGGGCTTCGGACACGAGGCCATGGTCCAGAGTGAGAGCTGAAACGCGTTCAACAGCAGCATGACGTCACGCAATGATGCTTGATTGCAGTACATATCTAGCACTGCATCCACCCACGAAGTGTTCATAGTGCATATTAACCTGCCGCCTGACAGCGTTCCCGTGCATATTAACCTGCCGCCTGACAGCGTTCCCGTGCTCTCGTGCTGTCTCCGTGACGTAGCCTGTGCCTACATTGTTCCATACCTCACAACCACGCATGCATCTCCTTACCTACTACAAGAAAACTCTGTGCGTCCACATATCATCCCTGAGTGCTGCGGCGTTGCTGTGTGCACTTCTTGCTCCCTTCCTCCCAAGCACAGGCTTCAACGCCACCCGGTGGGACAACCTTGACCGCCTGGTGCTCAACGCGGTCCGCTGGCTGGCGGCGGGCCGCACCGCCCTGCGCATCGCGGCGTCCAGCGACTGGTACGACACCGTACGACCACTGCTTGCGGCGGTGAGTCGTCACGAGCGGCCATGCGCCGCAGGGGCGGTCTAGGGCCTCTATCTGGTTGTTGCACAGCACAGGCGTGGCTGGGTGCGCAGTGCCGAGCCAGGGCAGCTAGTTTGCTTTGTACTTGGCCCCACGGCAGCGCCTGACCATCAACCGCCTCCAGCAGCCGGCTACTGCCGATGATTTGTTTGTATGCTTGGCAATCCCCACCCGCCGAGGGGCGGGTTCTTGCCATTGGGCACAGTTGTAACTCCACTCTGCCGGTCATATGTGTGCGCTGTCGGCTTCATCGCTCTTTGAAATCCTACATTCCTTCTGTGCTGCCTACAGGCGCTCGGCTCGGGCAGCCCCGCCATCGCCACCAACACCAGCCGCATGAGCCTGGACTCCTTTGTGGGCGGCGGCTCGGGTAACGTGGACCTGCTCATGGTCGACTCGTACACCGCCTACACCGACGCCCAGGCGGCCGCCATCCTGGCGTGGCTAGACGGCGCCCCTCAGCGGTCGCTCCTGGCAATGGGTGCGTGATCATGAGCACACGCGTATTAATGTATGGCATATGTATACCCCAACATCCGTCACACAATCGATGTGCTTGAAACCCGTAGTGTTTGGTTATCTAGGCGCGCGGCTCTCCGTTATTTGCGGTTTGCTCCCGTTTTGGGTATCTGCGCAGCCAGCCTTACTCTCTCGCAGTACTCCGTCGCTCGTAGATGCGCAGATGCATGCCAGCATCCTGCGAATGCGATGACACGCCCTGCTGCCTTACAGCAGTGCTGAGCCCGCCCACTCACTGCGCTTCCCACTCCTGCAGGCCACGCCTGGTACTGGGGCTACTCCAACGCAGGGGCCAACATCTATGTGGCCAAGGACCTCAACAAGGTGAGCTGAGGCCACCGGGCGACGCATGGGTCCACCGCTGCCGGCTGGACGCTTGTGTGCCGGTCTGTAGATAGCGACCCAGCATCTATCGTCACTGGAGTCCACCTAACCTCGACCTCGCCACTAGAAGCAAACACGCAAGCAACGGCCTACTGATTGTGTGCTGCGTCTGTGGCGCGCGTTGTCGCCATGCACTCATCCTGCAGATCCTGTGGCCCCTGGGTCTGGCCATCACCACACAAGCGTACGACGGCTGGCAGGTGCGTGCCGGGTAGCAGGGCCGCAGAAAGCAGCCCACACGCACGCCACACTATAGTGCGTATAGGTAGCTACCTGCTGCTTGAGTTCGCAAGGTCGTTTCACATTCGGGTAATTGCAAAGTATTGCGGGTTTGCTGTGGCAGGACTAGCAGGGTCTGCAGCCTTGCCATGCCTACCTTGGCCCTCCCCTGCCCTCGGCACGAATCTCCCACCCTTGCTTGTCCCCCTGCAGCCCCTGCCCGCCTCCCTGCCCTCCACCACGGTGTGGCACAACGCCTTCTACACCACGGTGAGGGCCACGTGTTGCTCAGGATTGGGTCTGACAAGGATCAACCCGGATTGTGAAATTATGTCGACATGATTGTAACAGTAGGCGAGGCGTGAAGGTCTCCAATGGCTGGCGCCATCGACTTATGTGAAAGTAGAAGCTTCATTGACGGGACAGCGCGACACGTCTATCGGCGCAGCGTGCTGCCCGGCAGGCACGTCTCTGCTTGATTGGCACGTGGCTAGCCACACTTGCTTGGGAACAACTGCCGCACCAACCTGCTCCGAACATCTGCTACAGTAACTCTGCCGACACGCCTGCCATGCCGCCTGCTCACTCACACCCCACACAAAGCGCGCTGGAATTGAAGCATGCTCATGCAAAGCTAGAGCACGCTAGCTGCGATAGCGCCGATTTCATTCGCCATGACCTGTCTTCCCCTCGACCCCACCTGCCTAGCCTGCCGCCCCATCCCATCTCGCCCTCCCAACAGACCAAGCTGGCGGAGGCTCCCTCCTCCGTCCCCACCTCGGCCTACCCAGCCGCCAACGCGGGGCTCGCCCTGCTGCTCTCCACCCTGCCGCCGCGATCCGACCCGTCCGCCAACACGGGCGCCTTTGCGGCCGTGTGGGCTAAGCTTGGTGCGGCCAGCGGTTCCGCGGTCCCGGTGGGGCCGGGCAGCCAGCTTACCAAGAGCACGGCCCACCCTTCCACCATCCTCGGGGTGAGCAATGCGTTTAGTTATCAAACCCTCAATTTGCTATGTGGCTATGACCGCATGTGTTGGTTCAAAAACACATCAAGGTCGACAATCAATATTACGCCTCTGCAGCAACGCGCTTCTCCCCTCCCCTCGCCTCCCGTGGCCTCAGGTGATGCTGGACGCCTGGGCGGTCCGCACGGGAGATGTGACCGGCCTGCAGCCCTCGCCCTCGGCGGCGCTCTACCCCGGCCTCCCCACCAGCACCGCCCGCGTTACACTGGCGGTCACTGTGTCTGCCACCAACATCATATACCCAACCAACACTCGAATGCCGTATGCCGATGAGCCGGCCTGGCGCTCCACGGGCCTCTACGCCGCGCCTGGCGCCCTCATCAAGGTCACCGTAAACACGGCAGCGGGCATTGGCGCCGGACTGCGCGTGCAGGTGCGATAATGCTGCTTGGACTTGCTTGGCACACGCATTGTGCGGTACATGTGTCAGTAAGATATTGCTTTACCGTACGCCACGGGCCTCGCCAGCTTTGGTGCGTGGAGGGGCTTTCTTTGCAGACCTTCTCCAAGCGCCTCGCGGACCCTCCATCATTTTCGCTCGTCATCAACCCGGCTCCTCCTCATCGTAACCTCCACTCTCAGATTGGCGCGCACACCGACGACCTGACCGGCAAGGACACATGGGCACGAGTGCCCACCATCGTGTCGTCGTGGCCCCTCAACTCGGCCTCCCTCACCATCGGCAGCCCCATGGGAGGCCTCATCTTCATAACCGTGCCACGGGGCTCACAGCTGGGAAATGTGAAGGTGCGCCGATGTTGTGATCCTATGTAATTGATGCGAACGTCATCAGGTAGCTAGCTGTAGGGCATGTTGAACAGCCACATCAGCTCCTCAAGGCGATTCGAGCACCCTGCACCTCGCTCGTACATCCGTTTCTATGGCATGTTGTACCAGGGGAGCTCCCCTGTGTTGTACAGCTACATGCGCTTCTTGCATGCCGACAAGGTTGTGCGGCGCACTCCATCCTTGCTTGGCTGCAAACCAAAGCGCTGGTCGTCGGTTGCGCGCGTTCCACCAACCAACCAGTGCTCCTTTCCGTCCCTTACAATTGAAGGCCCCACCCACCCGCACGGCGAAGGCCACATACATGTATGCGTATTGTACAATTACACAGCCGCACAATCACACAGCCGCGCGCGGCCACTCCATTGCTGCCCCTGTCACGCAGGTTACGTTTGCCAATGTAGCTCGTGCGCCGCGCTATGTGCTCGGCGTCACCAACACGGTACGTATGTTGTGGCCCTGCGCTTGCTGACGTGGGTGATGATGATGTCTTGTCACAGGACACGAGGGACGTTCTGTACAGTCTTTGCTGCGCACGCGCCATCCGCGAGCAGTGGCTGGATGGCGGATGCAGTGCCATGTGCTATCTATCACGTGTTGCTCCCCATGTCGCCCCCTCCCCATGTCGCCCCCTCCCCATGTCGCCCCCTCCCCATGTCACCCCTTCCATGTCACCCCCTCGTTCATCTCCCCCCAACGCAGACGCTGTGGGCCACGGAGCGCACCCATCCCGGGCCCTGGGCCGAGCTGGACAGTGGCAAGCTCATCCTCATGGTGCCCAGCGCGGTGAGCTGCTCTTATGTACTACGAACATATTAATCATGCTTCATATGTCTGGCATCGTTAGCCCATCGTATGGTGTAATGGTGCCCACAACTCATGGTGCCCAGCGCGGTGAGCTGAGATGCTTCGCAACTTTGAGCATAGGCTGGGTTCCTGGTACATCGAAGACACTCATCTCACTCAGCCAGGCCCCTCCCATTCGTTCAGCAAATGCCCTGCAAGCAAGCACCTCCCACCTCCCACCCTCCCACATCGCCCCTCCTCGACCCTCCCATCCGCCCCGCAGACCATCCGCAACCTGGACGATCCCAGCCCGCTGCTGCAGCACTGGAACACGGTGGGTGCCGTACGTGGCAGTGTGGCGCTATGGCCGTCGTCACTGTGTGTGCAAGGAGCACACAAACACCAGCGCGCCGTGACGCATGCATGGAAGTCCAACCTCACGCACCTGGCATATGTCTCATCTGGTGCTGTGCTTCGCCCCCCCTTCCTTGCGCATTTACTGACGTGCATTGATTTACTGTATCATGTCACCCTTACATTTAAGTGTCCTCCTCCCACGCACATGACGACAGGTCATGGACTCCATGGCCTACCTCTCGGCGCTGTCGACGAACGTGGCGACACGGAGCAGGCCGGATCGCTTCCTGGTGGACGCGGACATCAGCGCCGGATGGATGCACGCGGGCTACCCGGTCATGGCGTACGACACGCCTTCCGTACACCAGGTTTGTACGGCAGTGTACGGCAGGGCGGTGCTGCCTTACCGCCGCAAAAGCAGCTGCATGCCAGCAGCTGCAGTGCCACTAGCAATCAAACCACCCTACGTACCAGCCACTCAGCTTCCATGCTCACGTTGTTTGATGACTTGCCGCTGCACCTATCCATCTATCTGACCTAGCTTTCATGTCGTACACACGCAAACCCTGCAGGAGCTGCTGGATGTCGATCACCTCAGAGTGAGTTTCGTTGTTTGTGCGGCATCGGACACGCCATGCATTATTACATGTGTATGGTAGAATCGTTTTGTTTGTCGCACCTTTGCAGATGTTCGCCGTGTAACTACAAATATGGCTGAGCTGACACACCCGTGCCTCTAGGCTTGAGGGCTGCTGTGCTGCTAGCGCTCCAGCTTCACCGCCGCATGCCATACAGCAAGCCGCACATCATGCCATATATCATGCCACTCACACGCGCAAATAAATGCCCACGTGCCCCAACCCCCTCCCAGACCTATGGCGCGTGGGGCCCCTTCCACGAGCTGGGGCACCAGCACCAGTGGCAGGTGCGGACTTTGCGCAAACAGCGAGTCATTTGGTTGGATGAAAGCGGCGCCAGGTTCTTCATTGAGCTTGTGTTTCGCACCTGCACGCTAGCTGAAGCAGTAGCAGGTCATTTCCTGGCAGGCTCGCCGGTACGGCGTCATGTCCGATATGTAAAATATCACATGTGCCGTGTCAAAGACATACGAAATGACAATTAACATCGCACGACCGCCCGCCCTTCGACCAATCTTCCGTGACAGGACATGATGTTCAAGGGCACCACAGAGAGCCAGGTGAGTGCGGGTTGTGGGCAAGAGGAATAGATGGAAGCGCAGTTTTTGATACATGCGACAGGGAGGAATCGCACCAAGGCAGGGTGAAGACTGTCCTCGACCAACAAACCCTACGCCCGCAGGTTAATCTATTCACAGTGTATGCCCTGGTGGGTTGGCCTTTGCAGAAGCGGGTTGGAATGGAGGGCGGGGTAGTCAAGGCAGGGATTGCAACGAACAGGCAGGGGCCAGCCGTTGCGAACAGCACAAGTCAGGGGGGCGAGCGATCAGGCCGGCCAAGGGCCCCCTTGTACAACACCACACGAAGTTGCGCCGTGTCACTGTCAACTACCCAACCTTGCTTGCCGTCTTGCCGCCTTGCTGCTACTGCTGGTTCCCACTGCAGGAGAAGACCGGCGTGCCTTGGTCCAACTGGGAGAACGGCGCATACGTCAACGGCTCCGTCCGGTATGCGGATCGAGCCAACTACATCGCTGGCGGCCGACAGTGGGAGGCGCAGTGGGACGTATTTCTTTCGCTCGACACGTTCCTGCAGGTCGGTCCGTCGGACGTGGATAGGGGGAGTTGCAGCGTTGCGGTGTGGGTCGTCCTGTAGTGGTTTTGTGTTGTTTGCATGGCTGCTCAGTGTCGATCATGAACTTCGTACTGCACCCTGCATGCATCACCCTGTCCCTCACAGCTCCAGGAGGCCTTTGGCTGGGTCTTCTACCGCAACCTGCACCTGGCCTACCAGCGCATGACGCAGCCAGTGCCGGTGAGGGGGCTGGGAAAGGAGAGGGCATGCACAGAAGAAGAAGGTGAAGATGGGCGTATGAAGGGCATACGGAGCATGCCTGTGGCCGCTGTGATGCTGCCCGGGACGTGCGAGGCTGCCCCGCTCCCTTGCTTCCAGATGCTGCCATCCTTGATTCGCTGCGCTTTCCCATCCACCCTTCTCCCCACCCTCCAGGATGACAAGTTGCAGCTGTTTATCACCACCAGCTGCGCCGTGTCGGGTGAGGACGGAGGCCCAGGGCTAGCCAGGGTCGGATGGCGGGCAACATGCGTCGCGAGGCAACCAGCAGATCGAGGGCACCCAGGCAGCAGGACACCCAGGACGAGTTCTTTTGAGGCGGTGCTGTTGGGCTTCATGCCCCGCACCGGTACATGCATCCCTTCTTCATATGCACGACCGACGTGTCATCAACCCAGGGCGTGGCGCGTGGGTCGTGTTACTTTATGTGCCTGTTTCTGGACACTCACAGTCGGTGCCCAGCACCCACCACCGGGCGCGGCAACCAACCAACCATACATCAATCGATCACACTTGCGACCGGCCTAGCGCAGCGAGCCTCGGGCTCTCGCATGCTTCCGCAGTCCCGCTCTGCGTGCGTGCTGCCTCCCGACATTAATACCGCCGCATGCCAACCCTTGCCATGCAAGCACCACCAACCCCAGCCCCATCCCTTCGCACGCCTCCCAAGGTTCACCCCGGCCGGCCTGCTGTCGCACCCTCACTCAACATGTGACCACGCTTAACCCTCGGTACCAACATCGCTACCCCAACCCGCTCCCTTGCCCAAACCCAATCCTCCCCCTCAGCCCGCAACCTGGTCCCCTTCTTCGAGTCATGGGGCTTCCCGCTGATGCAGACCACGCGGGACGTCTGCGGCGCCCGAGCCGCCTGGACCGCCAACCCCATGCCGCCCCTGAGCTTCAGCCACCGCCACCACCACCGCTCGCTGCTACTGAGGGGCGACCACTCTTGAAGCTGCTGCGCTGGGGGTGACCGAGAGCCGTAAACGCCACTTGGGGAGCAGCTGGCAGCTAGATGCGATACAGGGACACAGGACAGCGGGATCCGCTCGCTCGCTGCCCGGGGGCGAGCAGGCCGCCCTCCAGGAGGCACGACCAATCCGAGAACGGCCGCCGTTGAAATATCGCAGGATCCGGAGCTAGCATCGGGCACGGCACTTATAGTACAGCTGGGCACGCCGAGTGTACCGGTTCGTGTGTCCCTGTGGGCGGCGGACAGTTGCGGCGGCCGGGGACCGCCATTGCAACCCTGCTTCGGGGTGTGCTGCTGGGCAGTCCGTCTGCTTCAGTTGCACTGTGCTGTGCTGCGTTGGCGTGCTTGTGTGCGCGTGTGGGTGACATCCCTATACATCTAAAACTGCATGTCTTCATCCCCTCTGATGTGTCTGGCATAAATCTCTTCATCCCTTCTGTCGTGCCTGGTATAAAATGAACGCCAAAGCGCCCAAGTGCATGGGCTGCTTTCTGTGTCTGCCTGCCTGCGTGGGAAGCCCACAACGAAACTCCTGTCGGATGAGGTCGGATGTGCAAGGGCGGGCGGTCGGGCCGCGTCTCTTGCTTCTCTGGGCGCTCACCCTATCTGTGTGATGTGCGCCCTCCGCAACGGGAGGAGTGAAGCCAGAACGAAGAAACACTGCGTCGGCATTGGCGAGGTTCGTTGCTGTTTTGGGCTTAATGAGGCTGGGTCCAGGTTGCCTGGGGGCCGCCAGGTGGCGAGCGAGGCAGTTGGACGGGCGGACAAAATCTCTTGTAATGCCATAACGTGCCATCGCTCTCAGCTGATGCGTGGTGACCATGGGGCGGCGGCGGGCGAGCCGTGGTTCCATACAATCCTGAGAGCTGTACTGTCGTACACCTTGTCGCTTCCCACATGTGCGTGTGTGTTATGTTGACATGAAATGAAAGCAATTGTGCAACACGCACATGGCAGGGCCAGGTGGTGGTGACGTGTTGGTCGTTCGTACCGTAACAGCAGGCATGGCAGGCAGGGATAGATGCCATAAGCTGGGTGCACCACAGCGGGCAATGAAGCCCAGCGCCGTCACAAAGGAACCCAATGCATGCTCCCAGCCCGTGTACCAATCATTTGGTCATCTGCTGGGTGGTGTTGGCAGTGCGTGACGTCGTGATCGGTGATGGCCCACACGCCGTCCCCTTAAACCACGCCGCCGGGGCCCTGCCCGGCGTTCACGTGACGTCGGCCTGGTGGTTGGCCTGGTGAGCCACACTGTGACGGCGCATGTGACATGCACTGGGCGCACAGCAGGTCTCGCAGCAACTGCATCTCCGCCGCCACTCACAGTGCGGGCGGCCATTGCCAGCAGGTAGCGGCACAGCTGCAGGTGATTCTCCAGTGTCATCGTGACGGCGCCGTGTGCCCCGCCCGTAGTCACCCAGCATGGCCAGGTGGTGGTAGCCCTTTTCGTAGTCGGCCATGTAGACGCTGTTGCAGGGCTTCTCGCGCCCTGTGACGGAGTCGTAGGGGGCGCTGAGGCCTGCACGTTCAAACCAGCCAGCCGCTGAGCGACGAGATGAGGCCCTTCCGTCCGGTCACCGCTTTAGCACAGCCCTGAGGGGGCCCGTGGGCTGGGGTGGGTCAATGGACACCTCGGCTGTTAGCCTGTTGGCTGGGGTGGGCTTATGGGCCCCTGGCTGTGAGCCCCCTGCTATGAGTCGTGCAGGCATGTCGGGCGGCTGACATAGGGCATGGGTTCCTCCTGCAGCCGCCCAAGGCTGGTTTGCGGGAGGGTGCACCGTTACGGATATTGTCCTTGCCTTGTCCTTGCCTCGTGTCATGCCGTGCCGTGCGACGGGCCGCCGGGAACTTGTTGGGGGTTGTTATTGATGCGAATTTGATATGAAGATGTACGGTAAGGCCCCTGCGGCCCTCGCCTGCGGTTACGTATATACCCTCGTTAGCAGCGGAAATGGAACCCTAAAGCTCGTCACCCCGCCGTGCCCCCGCTGGGCCCTGCATCGCCTCGCCCTACCCCCGCTCCGCCGCCCACGCCTCTGCACCGCCTCTGCTGCTCCGCCGCCCTCTGCACCCACACCCACCACATCCTCGCCAGGGTCTGCAGAGCCCGGCTGCCGCCACACCGCCTGCCGCGCCGCCCGCCGCGCCGCGCCCCGCCGCGCCAGTCCACCGGAGCCCCCTCGGCTACCAGCCACTGCAGCACCGGCAGCCGCACGGGCCAGCCGACACGGTCGTGTACGGCATTTGTGAAGATGTCGGGCGTGCATGCAGGGGCAGCCGTACTGCCGCAGTACGGCGTGCGTGGCCAGGTCGCCGTGGCGGGCGGGCCACAGGTAGTCGGAGCCGTCGGGCTGGGTTGAGGGAAACAGGGGAGGAGGGGACAAGCAAGTGGGGAAGGACGGAGGGGTCCGTGCGGCGTGCCAGGGTTCGTGCGTGTGGGCATCACACGCCCACGACATGAGCAGTGATTCAAATAGTCGTCTCGCACGCTGCTCATAAACGAGAAACGCAAACAAAGGCAGCACGGTATCCGGCACCAGAGTGCCAAGACCACCGGCCCCTTGATTACCCTTGTATCGTCGTTTTGTGCGCCGCGAAGCCAGCCGTAGCGCCATATTTGATGGCAGCGTAGACGTGATGAGCCAGCGCTGATGGCGCTCATGGAAGCGCGCACCGCCGGCCTCGCTCGGCTCACACCGATGTCCCCGCCCTGAGCACACCACACACACCCAATTACCGACCTGGAAGTGAAAAGGAGAAGAAACCAGATCTTGAGCGACACAGGCGATGAGGCGCAAGCGACGACCGGCGGTGTGCTCAGCCCAGCTCGGGCCCTCCATATAGACGCCCAGGCGGCCGCCATCCTGGGCTGGCTAAACGGCGGCCCGCAGCGGTCGCTCCTGGCAATGGGTGCGCGAGCACACGCGTATTATTGCATGACGTATATCGCATATAACCCAACACCCGTCATCCTTAACGGTCGATAGATGTGCTTGAAACCTGTAGTGTTTGGCTATCTAGGCGCGCGGCTGTCCGTCATTTGCGGTTGCGCTCCCATTTCGGGGTATCTGCGCAGCCAGCCTTACTCTCTCGCAGTACTCGCTCGTAGATGCGCAGATGCATGCCAGCATCCTGCGAATGCGATGACACGCCCTGCTGCCTTACAGCAGTGCTGAGCCCGCCCACTCACTGCGCTTTCCACTCCTGCAGGCCACGCCTGGTACTGGAGCTACTCCAATGCCGGCGCCAACATATACGCGGCAAAGGAGCTCAACAAGGGAGCTGAGGCCGCCGGACAGCACATGGGTCCACCGCTGCCGGCTAGGCGCTTGTGTGCCGGTCTGTAGCGACCCAACATCTATCATCACTGGAGTCCACCTAACCTCGACCTCGCCACTATCTAGCTAGAAGCAAGCAAGCCACGGCCTGCTAATTGTGTGCTGCGTCTGTGGCGCGCGTTGTCGCCATGCACCCATCCTGCAGATCATGTGGTCCCTGGGTCTGGCCATCACCACACAAGCGTACGACGGCTGGCAGGTGCGTGCCGGGTAGCAGGGCCGCAGAAAGCAGCCCACACGCACGCCACACTATAGTGCGTATAGGTAGCAACCTGCTGCTTGAGTTCGCAAGGTTGTTTTAGTTGTTTCAATTGTGGATAATTGCAAAGTACTGCGGGTTTATTTGCTGTGGAGGATTAGCAGGGTCTGTAGCCTTGCCGTGCCTACCTTGGCCCTCCCCTGCGCCCTGCCCTTGACCCGGTATTTCGCAAATAGAAATAGAAATAGAAATAGATGTTCGGCGAGCTTGACTCGCCGTGATTTAAGGAGGTAGGGCGATCAAGAGGGCCGAAGCCCCATACACGCCCTGTCCCCCGGGGCGTGGTGGGGTGGGAGAGGTGATGAACCATCCCGTCCCCCTTAGGCTGTTGCCTTAGGTGGGCGGCGGTGTTGTCCCTTGTTGAACTCCCGGTCGCGGCGCAGGGCCACTATGGCTAGGGCGCACGTGACGGCCAGGCGATGTAGGTCTCGGCAGCAGCTGCTGCAGCACGTGCTGCAGGCAGCGCCCCGCAGCAGACATGGAGAAGCGCGCCTCAGCATGCAGACGCAGCTCACGCGTAGGCTGCTGATCAGTGTGATGTTACGCTGTTACACCCTCTATCCTCACCTCGGTGGAGCCGATAAAGATAGATCCTGCTGGGCTGTATGTGTTTATTTGTAAATAGATCGAGCAAGGTACGTGGCGGTAGCTCGGAACGCACCCATGACCCACCCCGCCGTGGGCTTGCGCAGGCCCGGCTGCTATCCTATAACTATATCCTATAACTATATATACTAGAAGCAGAGTTTACGAAGTTTACAGGCTGTAACGTTACAGGCTGTAACTTTACAGTCAACCGGTGGCTTGATTGGCCGGGCACGCACCCCGGCTGGACTTTGCGTAGACCCGGCTGCTATGTATCAGTAGCTAGCTAGAGCCCGAGTAGCTGCGCGCTGGCCCACAAACAAACAGCAAGCCCGCGCCCGCGCCCGCGCCCTTCAACCAACTGCGTGCAGCAGCAACTACAGTGCAACAATATTCGTCCCCACTGGTTCCCCACTTGTATGCATGCTGCTACACTTGCACCAGGCAGGCCAGCAGCAACGCAGCCACGGCAGATACCAGCGCCATCCACGCGACACCGCCGGCCGCCGCCCAACAGCCAGCAGGCCGACCGGCTGCTGCGGCGCCGCCGGTGCCGCCGCCAAGCTGCTGGCCGCCGCCGCCGCCGCCGCCGCCGCCGGCCGCCGTGTTGGTGAACTGCATCTCGATGTAGCAGTCGCTAAGTACCAGGCTGTAGAAGCCGGAAACCTGAGTATTGGGTTGGGTGGTAGGGTGGTTGGGGGTTAGTTGATTGGCGTGGAATGTTACGGGGTCGGGTTTGGGGGTTTCGGTGGGCTGGGGGGGTGCGGTGGGGGGTGAATCGGGTGCGTGCATGCCTGGAGAACAGCGGCGGCACGTGCGGCTGACGTGACATGGAGCAGCAACCATTGATAACAATTGCGCAAGCAAGGCGGGGCCTGGCTTGTGCGCTCCCTCGTATGTACCGAACCGAGTCCACGCGTGCGTGGTCGTGTGCACGGCACGTCTGCATCTATCTGGCTTGCATGCACGGCGCACACGCACGGGGCCGGCGGCACCTCTGTGTCTCGCAGCTCCAGCGTCCCCGAGGCGCTGAGGCAGCCGCTGCTGCTCGCGTACCGGACCACGCCCGCGGTGCTGCTGCAGCACACGCGGCCAGCTGCGGGCTCGGGCCGACAGGTGACGGTCTGGCACAGCTGGCGGCGCCAGATGCGCATGCGTGCAGGGCGGGTGGGGGGGGGGAAGGTAGGCAGGGGGGAAATTAATACATAGTAATATACATATATATACATATATATACATATATATACATATATATATATACAGATGCGCAGGGCGACTGGGGGACATCTGTCCAGCTCGCGGCGTCAGGTGTATGCGCAGGGGGTTGGTGGACACACACGGGCAAGCAAGCATAGCAAGGCAAGGCAGTGTAGGTGGCATTCATATATCCGTACGCTGCTCGACCGCCGACCATGGATGGACGACAGCATGGCACGCAGAACCCAACCTGTGGCGCGCGCGACAGGCGAGGCGAGGCGCGCCCGGGTGCCGCAAGGCCGCGCGAGGACGGTACGGGTACCTTTCGTGACCTTGCTTTCGTGGGCAGGGGGCGGCCCCGCCCCGTGTAGTGCATGTGAGGCGTCATGCCCCCACCCCCCAGCCATGTATGCCCCCATGACCCCATGCGTGTACCTTGACGACCGGGCTGTTGAACTGCGCCCAGCCGCTGTAGTCGGTGGCCGCCGTCCGGGAGTAGCTGCGGCACCTGTTGCCGTTGCCGCCTGACACAGCAGATTAGGCGGGATGGGGCAGGCACACAGTGATCATCGCCATGACTTCCGTCCTGCTGCTGGATGGCGGGTTGCATAGCTAGAGTAGCTTGAGATAGAGAGCAAGCAAGGGCAGCGCACTATGCAGCACGCACGCAGCAGCCTGCAGCTTCAGCAGTAGCCTGCAGAGGTAGATAGGCGGCCCCGAGTTTGTAGATGGTGCGATGGGCGGGCGGAGCCCACACACTCGGGGCAGCACCTAGTCCGGCACGGGTCCAGCAGCCCCGCCCGGCGGCGGGGAAGGGTTGTTGCTGGGTGCCCGCTGGCTCATCCATGCACCTGGTCATCAGGCTTATCATGTAGGCCAGGGCCCCCAGCGGCCGTCGGTCGGCCCCCGCGCACCCACGGCGGCATCCGCGAGCCGGCTGACTAGCAGCATACAAGCTCGCTCGGGGGCGGTAGGGGCGGGCCCGGCGGTGAAGCGGCATGGCGGTGTGCTGCTGTTGCGGCTGTTGCTTGAGGGCCGGCGGGGGCTGCTGCTGCGGTCTTGCATGCTGGGCGCATGCCGCAAGTGGTCTTGCATTGCATTGATCATGTGCATTGATGCGGTTCGTTGGTTAGTAGGACGCCGCTGGCGATTCTGCTGGCCGCAAACTGGTATAATTGTTGAAGCAGGTTCGGGCCCTGCCAGGCCCTGCCATGGCGGCTGCACTGACACATTACGCTTGAGCTTGGGCGGCAGGGCGCACACGAAGTAAGGGGCCGGGCGGGCTCGGTGTGGAGGCTATGGAGGCCAATCCAAGCGGTGGGGTCTTCATTCCGCACAAACCCACACACGCACACGCGGGGTCCGTTTCTTGCATTACTTCTGAACACACGCGGCCGCATGCCCCTGACAAGCAACACGTGCGCATGCCCCGATGGCGCACAGACCTGAATAGTAGGTGTCGCCCGTGGTGCTCGAGGTCGTGGACTCGATGCTGCACGTCCTGAACTGCGAACAACAAACGAGGCCGCGGGTGCATGCGTGTCAGTCGGTGCGCAAGGTCGTCGTCGCCGTCCGACGTATACGTATGTAGCCGGGCGCCGCCCAATCGTTGCACACATGCATACAGTCAGTTAAGCCCACGCACGCACCTCGGCAATGACCCGCATGGGCGGTGGCGGCGGCGGCGGCGGCAGCGACGGCGGCTTTCCTTGCGGTGGGGGCCACGCAAACTGCATGCGCGGCGGACGCGGCGGGCCGGCGGGCCACGGCTGTCGGGGCGGCTGCCGCGGCCGCGGCGGCTGCGGCGGAGCGGTCCAGACCTCAACGTGCATGGTGCAGTTCTCGGGCGCTGCGCCGGAGCGCGGTGTGCTGGCGGTGGCGGTCTCGGGCATGGTCACGCTGAGCGCCGCGAGCCGCTTGCTGCCGTCGGGCCCGGCCAGGTAGGCGGCGTGGCCGGGCTGCAGCACCGCCGAGGTGGAGGTGGTGTTGACGCACGAGTCCAACACGGTGACGTACGTGGCCTCCCGCTGCGCTGCGCAGCAGGCCTCCAGCAGGTCTACCCCGGGCCCCACCTGCGGGCGCGTGGGGATGGAGGTGGACGGAGGGGGGAAGCAGGGAGGCGAGTGCGTGGGAGGGAGCGAGGGAGGGAGGGGAGGGACGTATGGCGGCTGCCGCTGCAACGGCCGTTGCGGGGCGCCATACGTACATGGCAGCAGCGCGAGGCGGACGGAGGGGGGTGGTCTGCCCCGCACATCAGTCAGCGCAAGTTGCCCTCGCGCTCAGGCGGCTGGTGGCAGTCCGCTAGCTGCTAAGTGCTGCCCGCCAGGTCCTCCACCTACTCCACCCCGGTTCTCCGACTTCCAAATAACGGCGCGCCCCGTTCGCCAGCGAGGGTCCGCCAAAGCCCCTTCATTTGCGACACGCCCGCGCCGTGCGTGGCTGGCGTCACGGTCGGGCCTCATACGCGGGTGGCGGTCCCTTGCAGTACACTACTGCCCGTGCTCGCCTGTGTGTCTGCCACGCCGAGCGCCCCTGCCCCGCCCTGATCGCTCGCACATGCATCCAGCACACACCTCGTTTTCCATAAAACTGAAGTTGCAGTAGGCGACGAGCGCGCTGGATCCGCAAGTAACGTTGGCGAGCTGCGTCACATAGTCCATAGAGTTCGGTGAGCCCAGAGTGGGCTTCCAGGTAGCCTGGGGGAGGCACGTGGTCGAGCTGCAACCGGCGTCCGCGCCATGGCAGCCGCACGCCCGAAACTTGGAAGGTAACAGGTGACCATTCACGGCGACGTTATGAAGCACACCGAGCAGACACAGCGCCGCACAGCCGGCGCGCCAGCAGTGCGCCATCTGCTGGTCGTGTCGAACAGTCGACTCCGCGCCGTAACGGCGTTCAAGTATGGGCTGAGAGTACAAAACAAAGCGTTATGCCTTGTGCTCTGATGATTGTGCGACAAGGTGGGTGCGCGCGAAAAGGTGGCTGGGTTCGCCCGCGAGCAGCGCAGCCATTAGTTGTACACCAAAGCATGTGATCGAGCGGGCCTTCACCGGTCAGATAACTTCGTCGTTTGCATGGACGTAAGCAAGGTTGATGCCACGCAGATACCCCGCCGAGCGAGCAGTCCCATTGCCATTGCCGCCGCGCGCGCACACGCGTGCCCACCCTAGCTAGCTACCCGACGGCGGCCAAGTCGAACCGTTGCTGTGACGGCGGCCGCACCTAGGCCGGGCCCACCCACCGCCGCGCCGCACGTACGTACGTGTGATGCCTGGCACCAGCGTCCAGCTTGCCCCACCTGCGCCCACAGCACCCACTCGCAGAGTCATGTGCGCCACCACACAACCGAACGAACGTACGAACACGGTGTAGGGTGCACACAGGACCAGCGGCGACACGCCGCTCTGCCTTCAACTGGCCCGAACCCTGAACTCTGTCCCCAGACCTTGGCCCGCGAACGCACGGACAACTCCGCGAAGCCTCCACATGGGCAAAATGGCAACCTAGGGCACCCCGGGTAGTGGTCCCATACAAACACCCCATACACATACACGCACCCGACACGCGCAGCAGGCAGACCCTAGCCCCCGTTGGCTGACCCCGGCACACACGTGTTACGAAAGCGAAGGTGTCTCCCGGAGACATGAGGAGACGTGCCAGGAGAGCTGACCTCTCCCAGACAGCGCTCTCCCCAGGAGAGCAGCGCCTTGGGAGAGGAACATCTTTCCTGGGAGAGCCATGGGAGCCATTCTCTCCAACCCTCGCCTCTCCTGTGCCCACCGTCTCTGGAGAATCTCGAGTCTATGCGTGTCTCACTGGCATCTCCCTGCTCTCCCCTCTCCTCGCTCGCTGTGTCTCACCTCTTATCTCCCAGCCCCACCTGTCCCCTCTCCTTGTCGCATTCCTTGTCCCAGCCCAGGACCCCTTGTCTCCCGTGTCTCCCGTGTCTCCCCGAACGATTTTAGGTCCGCATTATCGCTGTATATATACGGTGTATGTCCATTCATTGCGCTCGGCGCATGGCGCTCGCTGGCCCTGCTAGGCGCAGGTGCTCTTGAGGGCCCCGGCCGTCGGCGGCGGCGGGCTCCAGGGCGTGCCAGGCGTCGCCAGCGGCCCCACACCGTGTCGCTGCCAGGGCCGCCGCCAGGCCCTTGCGCTCGGCGCATGGTGTTCGCTGGCCTTTGCTGACCCGCGGCGCTCGTGACGGTCCTGGCCGTCGGCGGCGGCGACCTCTGGGGCGTGCCAGGTGCCGCCAACGGCCCCACGCCACGTCACCGTCAGGGCCGCCGCCATGCCCTTGCGCTCGGCGGCATGGCGCTCGCTGGCCCTGCTCGACAAGGGCGCTCGTGAGGGCCCCGGCCGTCAGCGGCGGCGCCTCCGAGGCGAGCCAAGCATCACCAGCGGCACCACACTGCATCGCCGCCAGGGCCGCTGCCAGGCCCTTGCACTCGGCGCATGGCGTTCGCTGGCCCTGCTCGGTGCAGGCGCTCGTGAGGGCCCCGACCGTCGGCGGCGGCGGGCTCTGGAGCATGCCAGGTGTCGCCAGCGGCCCCACACCGCGTCGCCGCCAAGGCCACCGCCACGCCCTTGCGCTCGGCGCATGGCGCTCGCTGGCCTTTGCTGCCTGGTGGCGATAATGACGGCCCCGGCCGTCGGCAGCGGCGGCCTCTGGGGCGTGCCAGGTGCCGCCAACAGCCCCACGCCGCGTCACCGTCAGGTCCGCCTGGCGCAGCCAAGGCAGCGTGCATGCCCTACGGGGTCTTGCGCTCGGGCGTGCGTGTATCTTGCATAGAGGTGACGAAGAGTGTCGGTGGGCATGCCGCCGATGCAGTGGCCGGTGGAGTCGTACACAAAGACAGTGGAGGTGCGGGCAGCGCCCGCTGCCCCTGGGGCTAGGACTCCTATTTGCACATGGTGGGAGCTGCTGGGGCCGACATCCGCGTCCGGGTTGGCTGCGTGGGT
>BDDC01001457.1:0-25923 GCA_001662425.1 Chlamydomonas sphaeroides
TGCCGATGGCCCCCCTGGCTGTGAAACGGCGACCTCCGCTTTGCGGTGTAACAGTAACAGTAACAGGTGCGCGTGGGCTTGGGCCTGGGGGAGCCACCTGCCGCCGCACCGCGTGCCGCGCCGCCTGCATGACCAGGGGCTTCGCGGCTGCCGGCTGCAGGGTGGTTTCACTGACTCCCGCGGCGGTTCTACAGTAAAAGGATGCAGCAGCAGCGTGCCAGTGAGAGCGCGCCAGGGCGCCGGGTGCGTCCGGGCGTGTGTGCCGGCCTGCTGCGACCCGCAGGCGCCTACAGTCAGAGTAAGGGCTGGCTCTACAGTAGGAGGAGGCGCCTGGCTGCGGCTGCGGCTGAGGCTGAGGCTGCGGCCGCGGTCAACGTGAGCTGCAGGACGTCGCGAGGGCCAAGGTGCGGCCGCGCCCGGGCAAGCGGGGGATGAGTGGGTGGAGGCGGGAAGCGGCCGCCAGCACCGGGGCTCGGCGCGGGTCCTGCCCACCGTGCGCCACATCAGGAGCCGCCTCCAGCGCCATGCATGTCGCCGACAGACCAGCTATGCCCCCGCAGCACCTTACAGCACCACAGCACATTCTATCTCCAGCAGCTCACGCGATCACAGCCGAGCGCCTAAGCGGAAGATGCGCAGCGCGCGCCACGGCGCCGACCGGCCGCGCTCGAGCCGCGCGCCGCGCCGAGCGCCGGCCATCGAGCCGTGCCCCGAGGCGCTGGGAGAGCAGGCGGCCGCCGTAGCTGCTGCGCGCACCGCTGGAACGACCACGCCAGGCGGGACCGTGGTGCCGCCCGCGCCCTCGCCGCCGCTCGACGACCTGACCAAAGCCAAGTTCCAACTGTTCACGGCAGCGGGTGCGGCCGAGCGCGGACGCGCGAGCGGGGGTTGCCGGCAAAAGGGCGCGACGCGGCAATCCGCGCCACATGGGCCTTGGCCAGCTGCGTGCTTGCTGCTGCTGCTGCTGCTGCTGCTGAGGATGAGGATGAGGATGCGAGGCTTGGGCTGGGCTGGGCTGCTAGGAGCGCGGAATGCTGGGCTAATCGCGATGCGCTGTGTGCCTCGACGCAGGCGATCCGCTGCCGACCGCGTCGCGAGCGCAGCTGCGAGCCGCCAGCCAGCTGCTGGAGGCAGCGGCGGCACGCAACGCGATGCCGCCGCCGCCAGCGCCGCATCGCCCGTGCGCCGCCAGCGGCGCCGTGTCCGACGACAACGATGCCGAGAGGGCGGCGGAGGCGGCTGCGGATCTGGCAGAGGCGGAGGAGGAGGCAGCGGCCGACCTGGCGGAGGCCGAGGTGGAGGCGGAGGCGATGGAGATGTCGCAGGCGCAGCCGGCGGCGCCGCTGCCGTCGTCGCAGCAGCAGCCGCAGCCCATGGACATGTCGCAGGCCGCCGACAGCCAGGTGCGGGCAGGAGGGTTGCAGCTGACGGTTGGCGGTTGGCGGTTTACCTGCCAGAGGCCTGAGGGCGGGAAGGGGCAGCCATGAAGGTGACGCCAGGTGCTGCGATATGGAGGGTGGTTGCCGGTTGGAACTGGTAGCTGGAGGGAAAGGCGTGGGCGCGTCTGGGCCAGGGCCCGAGGGTGGGGAGGGGCGGCCGCCGTCAGCGAGAGGCCCCACGGTGCCACGATAGGTGAAACCCGGCGCCCACGCCCATGGTCCCCACCTCCCCAGGCTCCGCTGTCGCCGCCCAGCCTGCGCCCCTGGGCGGGGGCGTTGACCCAGCCCGAGGCGAGCAGCGGCGACGGCGCCGACGGCGACGGCGAGGGCGACGGGGGTGGTGGCGACGAGACCGGCGCAGCCGCGGAGGTCGCCGCCGGGGCGGGAGCCGACGGTGGCGGCTCTGGTGGCGGCGGCGACGTCGGCGACGTCAGCGACGGCGGCGACGGCAGCAACGGGCTGCCCGAGTACATGACTTGGCCGCTGCTGAGGTACGGCGTGGTAGGGGGGTGCCGTACCTTACCATCCACTTCCGCCCGCCCCCTTCCCGGCCGTTGTCGCCGTTTCACTGTAGAACCAGCGTGGAAGTCAGAGCGGGTCGCCGCCTCGCCCCCATCGCCCTCCGTCCTGGCGCTCGGCCGCTGCCTCCTGCGGCCTTGTCGGTTCGAGGAACAGTGGCCCTATGGGTGTGCGTGTGACCCGTACATTACCTCCCCGCGCGCTGGGCAAGCTGGGCCGCTCCAGCAGGTCACCCAATGCCCCACTGCACCACGTACCGTAGCGCCTACCCGCGCCGTCCCCCTGGCCTCCCCAGCCCCTCCTACCCACCGCAGCAACCGGCCCCAGCCCGCGGCCCGCGATGCAAGTGGCGGCGCGCTCGCCCTCATGGACGGCGCCCAGCCCTCGCCACGCTCCCGCAGGCTGCCACGCACCCTGCCCAACGCCCACGCCGTGCCCCCCTCTCCAACCCTCCCACCCCCGCCGCAGGCTGCGCACGCTCGACGGCCCCAAGGCGGCCTTCGTGGCGCCCTCCATGGTGCAGCAGGTGGGGCGGACGCGAACAGGCTTCAGGCAACCCTACGCCGCGCCCCGCAACCTTGCATCCCACCGCACGCATTGGACACGGCGCCACGTGGCGGTCGCTGCATCGCACGTGCGCCTCGTGCTGCCCACGTGCGCCTCGCCCACGGCTCTCTCTCTCGCGGCCGGTGCGCGAGGAGCTCCGCCAGGCGCGCTGTACCGTGTAAAAGACAGAGAATCCAAGGATGACCTCTTACACGTAACACGCGCTGCACCTCTCATGCCTGCATGAAGCCCCGACACGTGTGCGGTACTCATGGCACTCGTTGTTCACACCTGCTATGGCTATATGCGCTTGCGTGTTGCGATGTCGTCATGGCTGTCACGTCGTCACCCTATGCAGGTGCTCAAGGAGCACGGCCAGGCGCCCGCGGCCGCCAAGCGGCGGCCTGAGCAGCAGCACGGCCGCGGCGAGGACCGGGCCACCGACGAGGACGAGTCGGCTGTGCGGGACCAGGCATAGGCTGTGCTTCGCCATGGCGTGTGTGGCTGCTTGCTGGCCCCGCTTGGACATGCTCGCACAGCTGGAGGCGCAGCTGTGCGGCTGACAGCAGCGGCGGCGGCCATAGAGTGAATGGAGCCCGCCGGCAGCAATGGATGCGTCGCCGCCCAGTCGGGCGAAGCAGGATGTGTGTTCAGAGCTAGGCAGATACAGTAACACTTTCACGTGTGTGCGGGCGCACAGTGCTCGGGAGAGAGAGGAACGCTGCACGTTGGGTGGTTGAAGCAGGCGCAAGAAGAGGACGCGTGCAGCCTGCTGACTGGAGACCGAGCCCGCTGCCACCGGCAACTCATGTTACCGTATGTGGAGGGGCATCCTTCCTTCCTTGTCCACCCAATCTGGAGGCAAAGCCGTGGCAAGCCCTCAAGGCTTCCACGCTAGTACATAATTGAAAGCCCTTCACGCGTGCCGTTGCCTGCCTACGCAACTCTACTCAGCGCCGGCTGGGTGCCTGCGCCGCCGCCAGGCCGCCGGCCGCGTCAATCGGCCGCACCCCCAGCACCTTCACCAACCAACAAACAAAAAATGGCTTTGACCCGGACAGTTCGAGAGAGAGAATCCGAATGAGGACAGCGCCTCGTCATTCGGCCCCATGGAACCACGCCCAACCCAACTTGGGCGCCCAGGGCCCGGCCCAGGTGACTTCCCTCCCCAACAGCATCCCCATACTTTGGCGGCAGCACAGTTCCGACACGCGGTCCGTACCCGTACGGGCGACACATGTTATGCGCTGGCATGGCGGCCGCAGCATGAGCATCGCGCACACCGTCTCTGCAACCCGCGCTGACTTGGCGCTAGCAGCAGCAGCAGCCAATAACCACACGCCTGCTGTAACAGGCGGCGCACGACCCTCTGATCTGCAAACCGCTGAGCCATTGTTGGCACCCTACCCGCAGCACGGCGGCCGGGCGACGTACCACAACGTGGGACGGGGTGTGAACTGCGCAGCCCGCGGCACCCGGCTCGGCAGCTCCCGTGCCGCGGGCCCCGCTCGCTAACGCCCTGCAGCCCGGCCCCACAGCTCTCAACACCAAGCCGGTGAAGGTCCCCTCCTGCAACCTCCCCAACTCTTTTCATCATCATCATAACGCACGAGTAAGCCATCCCCGCTCCCTCCCCTCGCGCCCCGCCCCTTGCATCCTGTCTGGCTACAGCTCCTGCACGTCAGGCTGCAACGCTTTGCCCGTGTCCTCAGTCGAATGTCTCGCCCAGCACAAGGCCGTTGCCTAGACACTCGATCAAAATGACCTACTACGGTATGGCTCGCGCTCAGTCTCAGACTCTCAGTCTCAGTCTCAGTCAAGCCCCCGCACTGCGTCGTGCGAGAACGGGCACGCCCTTGGGCCGCCGGTGAGCACGTCACGCCCCAGCTTTAGAGCCGCTCGGCCCTCGAGCTCCGAAACACAGGATACGAGTCAAGACGCTCGCGAGCGCCCGGTATGCGTCCGAGCCGGTCCGAGCTGTGCCATTGGGTCCGGTCTATACCCGGTCGGCGGGGTCCAGTGCCGCGCGCTGCCCTGGGCCTTCGAGCGCACCATCATCCGACGCCGCGGCGCCGCTGGGCATGGCCGCTGAAAGCTGGGCCTCCGGCGCCGCCGGCGTGACGTCCCTGGCCGCAGCCGCTGCCGCTGCTGCCGTGGCAGGGCCCGTGGCGCCCACGGAACCGCCTATCGCTATCGTCACCACCGCGACGGCGCCGCCGCCACCGCCGCCAGCGGCGTCACCGGGTTCACCAGCGTCGGCGACGCCGCCGTCCTCGGCTTCCGACCGCGTGCCGACCGACGAGCTCTCGCGCGACATCTGTTTGCGCTTCCGCACCGCCCGCAGCACATACGCGGCCGCGACGGCTGCTAGGATCACGGCCATCGAGATCGACGCGATGATGATGATCGTCGTGCCGAGCGATATGCGCCCCCTGGACGGCTCTTTCGTGACTCGTAGCTGTGCGCTGCCGTCGCCTGTGCTGGGGACGGCCGAGCCGCCGTCGGCGCCGCCCCGGACCACGCCCACGGCTGCAAGCGTAGCGGCGGTCTGCCCCACCTGCGAGCCGAGCTTGGTGACGACGGGATTCGAGGCGGAGGTGATAACTGCGGAGGCGCCGCGCAGCGTGCGCGGCAGCTCGACCGGTGGGGGGCTGGGCAGCGAGGAGGGCGAGGAGGCAAAGGAGGGCGCCACTGCGGGGTGAAAAGGGTATGGGCAGGTCGGGGCGGGCAGAGCGTCAGCGAACCGGGGCTGGCATCGTGGTAAGTAAGGGTGGCCGCGGCTGCGGCGATGCAGGAGTCCGCTGCGGACCAGGCTGCGGGTGCGGCATGGTGGGAGCGCAGAAGTCCAGCGGACGCCGGACGCCCTTTTCAAGGGTACGGGAGCCCACCTGTTCCACGCGCCGTCAGGACGCTTATCCATTGCGCCTCTCGGTTGGCTGGCGCGCTGCGAGTGCAAGGGAAGGACTCGCCGCCCTCGCCCTTGCAGGATGCTAAAGCGTCCCCGGCGGGCGCGCAGCTACTTGACTCGTCGCAAAGAGGATTCAGCATCCACACTGGCCCAGTGAGCTGCGCGCATGCGCTGCGTAAAGAGCCGACACATGCAAGGCACGCGAGCAGAAAGCTCAAGCGATGCCAGCTACACATCATCGCCAGAGTGTATTGAAAATAGAACAGTATGCACGGGCGGTCGGCGCGGGTTGTGGTTCACGAACCGCAGCCAGGGTTGTTTGTTTGTTGTAGGCTAGTATGCGTATGGCGTTGCTGATGTGTCAGGTGGTCAATCAACAATATGGACAGCTTGCTGCATTTTGGCAGTATGGGTAAGCGGGTCTCGTCGACACAACCGCCGCAAAGTTCCCTCGCCGAGGCCAGGCCAGGCTTGGAGTCCTCATCCCCTAGGACATTGTTACACATAGACGTACGCTTAAAGTAACATAGCGTGCCGCATCACATCAGATACCATGCCTGAGACGGCGAGGCGACCCTGCACCAAGCGCAGCCACGCGACCCGAGAGTACCACTAAGTGCAAGGTTGCTGGTTTTTTCTTTGGAAGGGATAGCTTGTGCCAGCTACTCAAGGCCGCAACCCGCGAACGCTCAATTCCGGTCCCTGCAAGCCGTTCTTCTATGGCCAATTCACCGCAACAAATTTTCCAGGCATCTTTGTTGGAGTCTATGCCTAACTTATGGAACGCTGGGGCTGGGGCGGTACAGTTCGTGACTCACTCCGTCGTACGCTTTTCCATGTGTCGGGCGCTCAAGTACAGGTGGCCAAGACGCAGCTTGTACAACGCGCGTCGCCACAGCTACTGCCTCTTCTTAAACTGAACTTGGCGGACAGGCGGGCGCATGAGCACAAAACATGCAGCACAGCAGGAGGAGGGATGCGCACCCTCAGGTCAGGCACGTAGATGCCGCCGGAATGAGCAGCCACCCTACATTCCCCCCCCCACCAAGGTGGCTCGCCCTTCAGCGTTCCCTCTGTCGCACGCGCCATAGGCAGCAGATACCTCCAGCAGCGGCCAGAACTAAAATTAACACGCCCCACGAAAGACGGGCCCTCGAACTGTAGGAAACGACACCCCACTTGCTTGGCAGTCGAGTAACACAGGCCCTGTCCCTTCCCCCTCTCACCGCAGCCATAGATCGGGGCCCTGATCATTTGCTTTACAGCTGGCGTCGCGCATCCAAATTTCCACAAGCCCGGTCTGGACGCTCCGGCTCACCACAGAAGCCGCGCTGCTGTTGCCTGGTGTAGTCGGATACCTACTACTTGCAAGAGGTTTCCTCGAGATGCCCCATGGCTGCTTCGGACGTGGGTGCGTGACATGGCACATTTGCCACACCTGGCCCGGATGCGGTGCGGCGACTGCTGCGTGTCCCCTGGGGTGAACCCTGCAGCTGGTGCCTCCTGAACCACCAGCTGGTGCCTCCTGGTGTGTCCGACGCCACCCCGCCCCTCGCCAGCCAGTCGTGGCACGGGCGCGCTCGACTCCCAACAATTACAATGGCATGCAGCGACCAGCATGGCTGTGCTAGTGGACTCAGCAGCTTGCCAGGGCGTGTGCTCGGATGTTGGGGCGGCCGCCGCCGCTGAGCGCTGACGTCTATCGCTTCTGACGGAGACTTTGATGCCAGTTTTGCCAGAGTGCTGTGGTGCATGCGAGGCTGGCGGACGAGCCACGAGCGGCCACACGGCTCCCGGCCGAGGGCGCGAGCGCGGTGCAGAGCGAGGCGGCGGGCGCCCCGGGGCTCTAATAACGCCAGCCGTTCTTCCGTGCTGGCTGGGCCGCATGTCGTCGACTCAGCTGCGCGCGCAGGCGTCTCGCACTAGGGGTTCTCTCACATCACCGCACGCCGTGGGCGGAGCTACATCAGCACACGGGTGGAGGGCAGCGCATACCCCGTGTCCTCTGCACACAAGAGGACGTTGAGGCTGGGCAGGAGTGAAACCGAACAGGAGTGTGACACATGCAATGGCATGCACGCACGTGTACTGTGTGCAGCTGGCTCGCCATTGGCCGCCAGATCCCTCCAGACCATAACCCACGGATCTCGCTCGTGTTGGTGGGGCACCGCCGGCCACGGCGCCCGGCCACTTGGCGAAACACTGACCCCATCCACCCTGCGCACTCTACCGCCGGCGCTCGCTGTTGGCGCGAGCCGGCGCCTGGGATCCTGCAACACGTCAACCCATGTAAGCATGATCGCAGTCCCGACGCGACATACCCTCGTGCGCTGCATGCTATGCTAGGCAGCAACATGGACACGTATGTATTTCGCTTCATCCAGGCCAGCCACATAAATGTGCCGCCAAGCTGAGCTGAGCTGAGCTGTCGCGCTCTGCAGCCGCAGCCCCCTTCCAGGTCCTCGACGACAACACCACGCAGGCTGTAGTCATACGTCAGCACCCATCACATCACGCTACGCTTACGCACGCTGGGATCATACGCCATGTATGTACGCCGGCACTCACAACAGCACGCCACGGAGCCACCGCGCTATGTGTGGACCGCCCACCCCGCCCCCAACATGCCGACGTGCGAAGCCACACGCCATGTCCGTCTACTACAACCGGAGGCCGCATGCTCGACTGTGTGCGGCGACCCGGCTTGGTTCATGCTCGCCCTGCGCTCATGTGAATCAGCGTGCGGCCGACGCTGTCGCGCCTACTGCGGCGGCGGAGACCGGGGCTTCGGCGGCGGCGAGCGAGGCTTGGGGGGAGGCGAGCGAGGCTTGGGAGGCGGCGACCGGGGCTTAGGAGGTGGTGACCGGGGCTTGGGAGGCGGCGAGTGGGGCTTGGGCGGCGGCCGGGGAGACTTCGGCGGCGGGCGAGGGGGCGGCGAGGGCGGCGGGCTTGGCGGCGGCGAGTCGTCGACTGCGGGGCGGCAGAGGGCGGCAGAGGGCCAGGGGCGCCGTTCAGCACCAGCGCCACTTGCGGGCGCTCAGGCAGGCGCGTCCATGGGTGCGGCCGGTAGGAACCAGTCGAAAGCGGTCAGCCTTGGGCTTCTGCCCCCTAGTAGTGCCCTAGTGCCCATCCCAAATGGGCCCCATGCAGCCACCCGTGCCAGGCATCCTCCACGCGGGGCAGGCCCCTGAGCGCCCGGCCAACGCCCCGCCCAGCTAGCAGCCCCGCCGCCGCCACATCGCGGCCCCGGAGGCCCGCCCCAGCCTCTCGGCACTCGGCTACATGGCTGCTGAGCCATGCGCTGCATCGGCCAGGGCCCCGCAGGCCAGGGCCGCGCTAGGCCGCACGCCGCACTCACCCCAGGGCGCCTCCAGGGGCAGGAAGCCCTGCGACAGGGTGCCGAAGGCGCACGGCGCCACAGGGCCCGCCTGCGAGCGAGGGGGCACCGGGACCGGCGTCCGGGGCAGGGGGCGTGTCGGGGGCGCAGGCTGCAGCAGCACCGTGCTGCGGCGGGCTCGCCGCCCACGCAACGGCCTATGTTCTGGTCAGGATGTGTGTTCCAGTGTTTAGTGTGTGTAAAATGTGCGATGATCGACGGTCGCATGTTGTAGGCTCACCTCGGGGGCCGCATCCAGGCACAGCGAAGCGACGCCGCCGACGGGCTCGATGATGTAGCTGCGGACGTCGGGAGTGGAGGAGGCAGCCGTCGCATGTCAGTCCATAGAGTCGGTCGAGCCTTTCGAGCCGGATCGTCGATGCACCCATGACATCCATGGAAGGTGCGAGGGCTGGCGGTTGGGTCGTCGCATGCCCCCTCCCAGCCCAGCAATGACGGGCCACGTTACGGCCACCGGCAAGGGTGCAGATGCGGCCGCGTGCATGTAAGTGGATTACAAGCCCAGCCTGGCGTGCGAGGGGGGCGCATGTGTTCGTTCATAGATAAATGTGTGTGAGGGACTAGCTGCGCACCCGACTTTGTCGTCATAGAACGACTCGTCGTCGGGGCCGTAGTATATGTAAGCCATGGTCGAGAAACCGGGCGTCGCCTTGGGGTTGGTGCTGCCGCAGGACACGAGCGCGGTGACGTAGATACCCGCCGCCAGCGTCTGCGAACGGCAGAGGGGCGCCGGCAGGGCAGGGCAGGGCAGGGCAGGGCAGGGCAGCGCGGCGTTGAGGGGCCCGTGGCCGGGGCGGGGGGGCGGGCGGTGGCCGTCAAACCAACCCCGTGCCGAGGTCGGCACAGAGGGAGTTGCTCGGTCTAGGGCACGCGTCGGGCGCGACGCGTCCCCCACGTGACGCGGATCCAGGACTCGGTGCAGCAGGCTCCTCGGCGCGCAAGGCAGATACGGCACCAGTAGGGCGCCCCTCGGGTCGGGCGGCCGCACGCACCACGACGCCCAGGCACAGCCCCGGCGCCGCGACCAGCTTGAAGCGCGTTGCGTAGTCCTCGTACGCTGCGGAGGCATAGGCCGGGAGCGCGGCACGGGTGCGGGGGTTGCGGCACGGGCCGTGCGTTGGCGGGCCGCAGGCTGGTGGCGGCGCTGCGGGCCGCGCAAGCTGCGCCTAGCGACTGCGCGCCCCCTTGCGCTCGCGAGCGCACGCCCTTGCTCACTCGTGTCGACCTCCCAGACGTCGTAGGCGGCGTCGCAGGGGCCCACGACGACGGCATCGCCTGGCGGGTGGGAGAGGCATGCGGTGGAACAGAAAGGAGCATGTTGGCCCGGGAACGGGACGGGGCGGGGCGGACGGGTTGCGGCAGCAGCGGCAGCAGCACTGCTGCGCGTGTGATGCGGGCGGCACCTCCTAAGGACTCCTTAGCACTGTGCAGGACTGGCGAGAGCGCCTAGCCCTCTTTGTGACTGCGTTGTGAAAGCAGCTGCGTGTCTCTCTGGCGGCGGTGGCTGCCCACCTTCAGCGGGCGTGGCCGTCCGCCGTGCGGGCCGGAAGCAGTCCGACCAGTCGGCGTCGCTCAAGGGCGTCAGTAGGATTCTGCCAGCTGCAGGGGCACGATTCGGTTGGAGCAGATCGGGAGGGAGGGCGCGTAAGGTGCCGGCAGGCGCGGCCAGTCACAGCCCCATGCCCCGGTACACATGTGGGTGAGTCGCACGGTGCCCACAGGATGGCACAGGCAAGGAAGGGCAAGGACGACCCAACGCGCTGCGGGCGGTACCCGGTACGCTGGCCGTTGTAACCCCAGCTGAGTCGGATTTCAAGCCAGCCGTGTAATGCTGTACTTGACTCACCCAGTGGTACTGAGAGCCAAGAGGGAAGGTTGAGGGGCGGCGTGGTAGGGGGGTAAGGGGCGGGGCGTCAGAACCGCACGGCGTGGAGGGGTCCAACGGTCGGACAGCAAGCGGTGCTTTCACGCAGGGATGTGCTTACGAGGCGAAAGGATGCTTCGGCGCTCGGGCTGGACCGCAACGTCTTCAGCAGCTGCAGGTTGGAGACGGGGAGTGGAACGGCGGTTAAGAATTCTTGTGGCGAAACACCGCGCCGGCACTTGCGCAGCATGCTTCGTGAAACAGGTGTCAACCCTGCAATGTGTCGCGGGTCGTGCTTGCAGTCATTCTCGCGAGGTTCCACGCACTTCTCGTGTCGTGTCGAGTTTTGGTGCGTGCTTGGTGTTCTGGTAATGCTTACCGCTTCTCGCTGGCGATGCTAGCGCGAGCAGGAGCATACATGCGATGCTAGCTCTCACAAGAACGGCGCGGCCCACGACGCATATCCGAGCCATTGTGGCTACTGATTATATTTTTGAAGCGCGGTTCGTGCTTTGCTTGCTTCGCTCCGTTCTTAGTATGCCTGTGTGGTGTATGGGTTGCTAGAGACGACAAGGCGGCGTTCATGACACGTACGGCGTTCAGCTGCGGGTCGCTTCATGAACTGGACCCGTGCGACAAGACCCGTGCGCGCTGACACCATTTAGTAGGTCTGTGTTGCCGTAGTATATACAAGATATGCTACATAGCAACCAAGTCGCCGCCGGGCGCAAACCGAACGGGCATCCCGTTGGTGTCGCCATGGCAGACGCACAATTGTGCGCACACGCGTGACGGCTCGCCGAGGGCCCGCCGATAGGCCGGGAACCGACCCGGAGTCGCCGCCTACGACGAACCACTTGCCGCTGCCGCCATCGTTGTCGCCAACGTTGTCTTGGCCCGGCCCCGGCCCTAGCCACGCCCAGGGGTGGCGGGCGCTGTCAGCGCCGCTCCTCCGACGCCCGGGCACGGTAGGGCAGGGACACGGCCCGGCGTTGCCCCATCGCCACTCCCCGCCCCACGCGCCGCCCCTGCCGACTCCTTTACTAAGCTCTCCGGAGCGCGCGGCTCAAGGCTCGCGGCCAACACTAGATGGAGGTCCCCTGGAGGTCCCCGCCGCCCCCGCTGCCGCCACCGAGGACCGCCGCCCCCGCTGCCGCCACCAAGGGCCGCCACTCAACGCACAAAGGCAAATTCAGCAGCTGCACGCCCGGCCGGCACGGCAGTGCCGTGGTGCAGCGTCGCAAACCCAAACGTCAGCACACGCAGCATGGGTCTGGTGCAACAGCAGATGTGCGAGACGGAGTTACGCAGCGTCATCGAAGCATGCAAGCAAAGTCTGTAGCAACCGTTGAGCGTTGCAAGCAGGTTGAGGGCAACGCTGCTGCTGCGTCCGTATTGCGGCTGCTAGCAGGCTCTATGCCTTACATTGGGTACACGATGCACTAGCAGTTCACACGCAGTGGGTGATAGCGCCTGCGGTCGGCTTCAGCTCGGCGTTCGCTCATCGCGCTGGATCCAGCGGCCCTTCTTCAGCAGGGTCGCAGTCTGCCTCTGCGACCAGCCCACAGGACAATAGCATCGCCTAAAGGACCTGTTGAGTCGCTGTAATAGGAAGTTCGGTGCCTGTACGCAAAGTGGGCATTTGAGCAACGCCGACGACAGCTCTCGCGCTGAGCGCAGCAATGCACCTGCAAGCTCCTTGACTGCACGTGACTTTCTCAACAAGCAGCCGATTATCTTCTTCGGCAGCCAACTGGGAGTTGTGCGCAGCGGCCCCTGGAATGGAGTCTGCGCAGAAGCCCGCCCGCGAGCCGGTTGAGCACGATGGAGTCAATGTGCAGGTTCTGCTGCGCTGCAGGTGAGGCCGCTTCAGGGGTCGCGCTGCGGTTTGCTAGCCACCGATTCTCGAGAGCGACCGCACCGGACGCGACCGCGCAGGCCGCTGAGCGAGAAGGAGATTGTGGAGCGCACCCCGCAAGTCATATCATGTAACGAGGCGCTGCGCGAGGCGACCCTGTACCAGAACGCCGGCGGCAAGCAATTGAGCCGCACTTTCCGATTCGACAAGGCGAGTCGCGAAGCCCGACAGGCTCGGCGGCAGCTCGTAGGGGTGGCCTGCGGCCGCGGGAAGGGGCTCTTCCAGTCCGGGCAGGCGGGGGCGGCACGGGGTTCCCCATACCCGAGCTACACGTGCCAGCCCTGAACCCGCCTGCTTCGGCCCCCAAACAGGTCTTCAGCAGCGACGCTTCACAGGAGAAGTTGTTCAAACAGGCGATCGTGCCTATCGTCCAGGAGGTCATGGAGGGCTTCAACTGCACCATCTTTGCCTACGGCCAGACGGGCACGGGCAAGACGTACACGATGGAGGGCGGCCCGCGCCGCAGCGATGACGGCAAAACCCTGTCGGCCGAGGCGGGTGTCATCCCTCGCTCGATCAAGCAAATCTTTGACACGATCGAGAATAACGCTGACGCAGACTCGACCGTCAAAGTCTCCTTCCTGGAGCTTTACAACGAAGAGCTGACGGACCTGCTGTCCTTTGACGACGCCAAGGATGAGAGCAAGCGGCTGCGATTGCTGGAGGACCGCAGCGGTGTGGTTGTACAGGGCCTCGAGGAGATGGTGGTAAAGAGCGCGTTCGAGATCTACCAGGTGCGCCTGACCCGGGGGCCTGCAGCCGCCCAGGATCCACAGTGCACCCACAGCCTGGGCCGTAGCAGGACAGCTCACGTTTCCAGTGGCTTGTGCCCAGCTGCGACCTCCGCCCCGTGTTGTTGCTCCCACCGTTGCTGCCGCCAGGTCCTGGACCGCGGCACCGCCAAGCGGCGCACCGCTGAGACGCTGCTCAACAAGCGCTCCAGCCGCAGCCACTCGGTCTTCTCCATCACTATCCACATGCGGGAGGTGACGCCTGACGGCGAGGACGTGGTCAAGGTGCGGCCGATGGGGTGTGGGGCCGTTTGCGCGAAGACACGCCCAGCCAGCCATGATTCTGGCTGTTCAGTGGTCAGGCCAGCTCCCACTACCGCGCCCTCCTTCCTCTCCACGGCGCTTGCCCCAGACCCATCCCTCTCTGCCCTGCCGCGCACGTGCATGTGGGCGGAGCTGAGCCGGATGGACCTGACCGTGTGACGAAGCTGTTGATAGCATTGTGGTGTTGTCAGCACGCGACTCTGTATCCCGTGCTCCGGCCCCAGGTGGGCAAGCTCAACTTGGTGGACCTGGCTGGCAGCGAGAACATCTCTCGCTCCGGCGCCAAGGACGGCCGCGCCCGAGAGGCCGGCTCCATCAACCAGTCGCTGCTGACGCTGGGCCGCGTCATCACGGCTCTGGTGGAGCACAGCGGCCACGTGCCGTACCGCGACAGCAAGCTGACGCGCCTGCTGCGCGAGTCCCTGGGCGGCAAGACCAAGACCTGCATCATCGCCACCATCGCGCCGACGGTGCAGTGCCAGGAGGAGACCATCAGCACGCTGGACTATGCGCACAGGTGCGGCCTGCTGCAGCACGGCGCATGGTCTGGGGGAGGCGGCAAGGTCGAGGCGGGGTGGTGGGCGGCAAGCAAGGGCATCAGGTCGGGTTCGCTGAGCAAGCCCGGTTGCGGGCAGGTTGGGCAGGTTGGACCCGCTGGGATGAGCCTGTCGCGCGACGCCCATGTCGCCCGTGAGGTGTCTCACGAGCTGCCGCTGCATTGGCCCGGTGTGCTGCTCAGGGCCAAGAACATTCGCAACCGGCCAGAGGTCAACCAGAAGATCTCCAAGACGGCCATGATCAAGGAGATGTCGAGCGAGATGGAGAAGCTGCGCATGGAGCTGGTTGCGCAGCGCGAGAAGAACGGCGTGTATATACCCGCCGACCAGCACCAGGCGGTGAGGCACGCAGGCAAAGGTGTTTCGACCATCGGTTGTGCGCTGCGGGTAGCGGGACGCCAATGGGCGGAGGTGGGCCGCCTTGAGGCCAACTGAGCACCAGGCGCTTGACGGCTGCCGCGCTGTCAGCGTCCCCGGTGTTGCCATCTGCGCGACGTGGCAGCTTGTCGTCGCCGATGTTCGGTGGCCGTGTACGCCTGCCCCCCGCCACAGGACGAGATGGAGCGCATTCAGCTGCGGGACACAGTAAAGGCGTTGCGCGAGGAACTTAAATTGGAGCAGGAGGAGGCCGCCACCACTCTGGCAGCGCAGAAGGAGGCGGCCGACAAGGCCATCGGCCGACTGGAGGTGCGTGCGCAGCAGCACTGCTGCTTTAAACGCAGCCGTGGCCATCAGCTTGGGCGGGGCGGGGCACTCGCAAAGCTCTGCTTCATACGAGCATCGCCTAACCTGTTCGACGCCAGCTTCGCAGATGCGTATGGGCTCGGCAGGCCCGATAGGGACAGCTGCCGCCGCCTGCCCTGCCGACCGAGAGCCGCCCATCCCAATCCTCGCTTGCGACTGTCCGTCCACCGCCCTGCAGGCTGACCTCGCGACCGTCAAGTCGGAGCGGGACTACCTGAACAGCCGCAACCAGCATCTGCAGCGCGGCATGATGGAGCGTCAGTACATCATCGCCGCACAGCGCACCGCGGAGCAGGAGATCCTGGACGCCGCCGACGCGCTGCGTGGCGACCTGGCCGCGGCCGTGCGCGACATCGGCGGCCTGTTTGCATCGCTGCAGGAGATGGGCAACGTGCGCGGTGACGACCGGCAGGCGCTGGGCGCGCTGCAGACCATGGTCAAGGTGAGGGGCTGCGGTTAGACGCTGGGCGGGCCTCCGGCTCATCTGCAGCAATCTCCATTGCCGTGCCCCTGCCTGAGGTTGCCTTGCAGCCGTTCGCGCGGCTAGCGCATAAGCAATGTCATCCAACTGCTGAGGTTCTCCCTGCCATGGACGGCTTGACCCGCAGGAGCGGCTGGCGCAGCTGGCGGCTTCGCTGTCGGGCGCGGTGGAGGCGCAGAGCCGGCAGCTGTCGGGCATGGCCGAGTCCTTGGCCGCCTTCAAGCAGCAGAAACAGGCTGACCTGCAGCAGCTCGCCGCCGCCGTGGAGGGCGTGCAGGCCACGGTCGCGTCCATGCGCGGCGCCGTGCAGCGCGGCACCAGCGCCGCCGCCGCGGCCGCCGGCGAGGCCCTCAGCGCCGCCTCCGGCGCCGCCGCGGCGCACGCCGCAGGCGCCGTGGCCGCCGCCGAGGCCCTGGAGGCGTCCACGCGCGGCGCCGTGGACGCACTGGCGGCGTCCCTGGAGCAGCAGACGCAGGGCCTGCTGGCCTTCACGGAGACGCAGGCGACTGGGGCGCAGGAGGCCTGCGAGGCGCTGCGCTCGGCCATGGGCCGCCTGGGCGCCAGCTTCGAGGGCCTGCAAGCCGCCACCGCGCAGGCGCAGGGCGCCGTGGGCGCGCGCAGCGCTGAGATGGCCGCCGGCCTGTCCGGCTTCACGGAGCGCTACAAGCAGTCATGCGAGGCGCAGCAGGCCGAGGTGATGGCGCGCATCGGCGCGCTGCTGGCGTCATTCACGGAGCAGCGTGTGGGTGCCGTGGCGGTCGAGGTGGCCAAGCTGCAGGCCTCGGTTGCGGCGGGCGCGGAGGAGGTTGCTGTCCAGCTCGGCGGCGTGGCGACGCTTGCGGCGGCCGCCGCGCAGCAGGCGCAGGTAGGCGCGTGCGGGGCTGGCGCGCATTGTGGGTCGCGCCGACGGGCGCAGGACTCGGGAGCCTCGATGCACCCATTGCACTTGACTCTTGCTTGCCGCCGTGTGCCCTTGCCGTGCGACACAGGAGGCGGAGGCGGCCGTTGCCGACGGCATCAAGGAGCGGCAGCAGCGGACAGCCGAGTACGGCTCGGGGCTGGCGTCGTCACTTCGCTCAGCGCACGACCAGGCGCAGTCGCTGCACGCCGAGGCCGCGGCGCAGCTGCAGCGCAGCGCCGCCAGCGCGCGCAGCTTCAGCCAGGTGCGCTGCGATGCCGGGGCTATGGCTGCATAGCTGGCCTGGGCTTCTCCGCCCTACCGCCCCTGATCTCTGGAGTGTCCCCGGCATCAATCCCGACAGCTGTGTTGTCAACCCCCACTGAGCCCGTCTGGGTGTCTCGCCGAACGCAGACCATGGAGGAGGGCTGCAGTCGCGGCGTCGGCGCCGTGCAGGCGGCCGCTCAAGCGTGTGACACTGGAGCGGCTGAGGCTGCGGTGCTGGCTGGGAGCAGCCTGCAGCAGCTGGGCCGGGCCCTGGCCTCGTCGGCGGAGCGCGATGCCAGCGCCGCGGGCGGCTGGGCGGCGGCCTGCACGTCCATTGGCTCAGGCCTTGCAGGTGAGGGTCGTACCTTGGGACCTGGGTCAGGCCGCAGGAGCATCTCTCATGCGCCGCTTGTGCAACGGCTTGAGAGGCCCTCCCGTGCGTGTCAAGCTGCACTTCCTGCCGATGCGTGTAGGTGCCCCCTGCCCGCTCCTGTGCCCAGCTGGCTGGCGTCCAAAGTCAGTGCAACCTGCGCACCCCTTCCCCTCCTATAGGCATGGCCGAGCAGCACACCGACGCAGCGTCCACTCTGGCCAGCGAGGCGGCCGTGCTGGCGCAGGCGCGGTTGGAGGTGGAGCCCCAGCTGGAAGCGCCGGAGCAGCGGCCGCTGGCGGTGCCGTCCCCGCTGGCGCTGCGGGAGCTGCGCTGCCCGTCCGACGACAAGCTCATCGCGCGGTACCACACGGACCAGGAGGCGCAGAAGCGGATGGCGTCCAGCCTCAAGGCGGACGAGCCCGCGGTCCTCCCCGCTGGCACGCCGGTGAGAGCATTGGCAACGGTGGGGGAGGGGGCTATCCGCAAGCGGCGGCGCTTGCGCATGGCAGGGCCGTAGTGTTACGATGAATTGCGCCCTTTACGGAATCAACGTTTTCATACCAGCAATCTAATGCCTAGGCACCAACCATTCCGGCCCCACTCCCACAGGCGCCGCTCGGCAGCCCGCGCGCCAGCCCGACGCAGCAGAGCAGTGGTTCGGTATCGTCCGGCGCCGAGGCGGAAAACACGACGCCCATGCCGGCGCAGGAGGCTTCGGCGGCCGCGGCCGCTGGTGTTGGCGGGGCCATGGTGCCGCCTTCGCCTCGGACCACCGCCGGCCTGCGGAGCCGCATCCCCTCCAAGCCCAACCTCGTGGCGTCCTCACCCGCCAGCGCCAAGGACCTGGCCCCGAACGTCACCACGCGGCAGCAGCTCGCGGACAAGACCAACAGCAAGCGCAGCCTGCTCGCCGACTGGCCGGCCTGAGGCGGCCGACGCAGGGCGCTCCAGTGGGCGGCAGGACGGCAAGCTGCTATGCACTGGGGAACAGAAGTAAAAAGGAGAAGCGAAGGGATGCAGCGGCAGGCGACGGCGCCCCCGATGTAGGCCCTGGCTCAGGTCGCCGCATGCCGCGCGGCATGCACGGGCGTTGGCCCCAAGCCAGCGTCGTCCAGACATGAATGTACGTGCGGCATGCTGTACGGCAAGGCACAGCGGAGCCCGCCGCGTGCGGGGTCAGTGAAATGCATTCCTCGTATGTTCACTGCCAATCGGAGCCCTGCACGCAATGCCCCCGCCCAGATCATTCCCCCGCTTGAGCAACCGTTGTGACCCATGGCGATGGGGACCCACGCGGCAGCCACAAAACCAGCACGCAAACCAGCACACAGTAAGCGCGTCCATGGCGCGCGAGCGCAATCCCTGCGCCAGCCCTAGGCCGTCAGTCAGGCAGGTTGTTTAGCCCTGGAGGGACACAGCCCCCATGCAATGCAAACGTAACTATCTCGTCACGTACGGGAACGCCTACGTCTGCCCAACAGCCTGCATCCCCACTAGCCCACCACAGTTAAGCAAAAGCTATCCACCTATACAAAAGCTCCACCCGCCCGCATGCCTGCATGGGGCTGCCTTTATTCTGCAATGCGTTGCGTCGCTGCGGGCCTGTACTTGCCATGCGACAGCATGCCTGTACCAAGCTGACAACAGGTTCTCCCTGCGCAGCGCTGCGCGCAAAATGCTCACGGCACCGCTAGCGGCGCAGGGCGGGACGCGCGTCACCCCAGAGGCGCGGAGCCGCTCTCCGGCAACGAAGATTAGCTGCCACCCGCCAGGCCGCCCGCCGCAGATCCGCCGTTTCCAGAAGCAGGCTTAGCAGCTGCCACAACAGCTGGCGCGTCGTGCGTGGCGCTCGCGGCCTCCGGGCCGCTCTGCTGCACCAGCACGATCTCAGTGGGCTGCGCCAGCGGCCCCAGCGTACTCGCCATGCAGCCGCGCGCCGCCGCCAGGCCCGCACGGCTTGCCACGGCCTGCTCCACCGCCGCCGCCAGCTCCCGGCCCGCAACCGTGATGGACAGCGAGAAGACCAGCTCCTTGGGCCTGTGGTCGGGATGGGCCAGGGCGACGTCAGCAAATTCCGGACCAGGCCTTGCCTGTCTTCCAACGCCCCAGGGCCGCAGCAGAATGCGTACCGAGTGCAGCGGGTCTGGGGAGCGGCCTGGAAGCTACCTTGCCGGCGCCCCACGCACGCACATGCTCGCCAACCTCGCCTTGCCTTCAAACATTCGAACATATGCAAGCATGGGTCTCTTCGCAGCCTGGTGCTCACCCACTGCAGCCGAGCTGCTCGACCGAGACAATCGCGCTGGCAACGCCCAGAGCGCGCAGCGTGGAGCGATACGCATCCTGACGAGGGCATAGAGGCAGGGGGCAATGCAGCTGACCGGCACGGCGCGGTGGTGCGGTAGCGCACTACAGCCGCAAGTGGTGCCGCACACAGGCCCGGCGCTCCGGCTGGGCTGCTGCTGCTGAGGATGCTGCTGAGGTTGCTGCTGAGGATGCGGGTAAGGATGCCGTGAGTGCGAGCTGACCTGGGCGGCACAGGAGCGCCGAGCTACAACACGGGTGACTACGAGGTACGAGCCGGCGCGTGCAGGCATGTGCTATGGAAGGCACTACCAAGATCCCTTGCCCGGATTGTATGCGTTTCAGGGCATGCCCAGCCCACGCCCCACCCGGGACCCACCTGCAGGCGGCTGCGCAGGCTCTCAGCGTTAACGCACTCCCAGGCCCCCGGGCCCGTGCTCCTGGCGGCGTTAGGTAACGATGCTACTGCGCCTTGCTCGAACTGCACGACGGCAGGGGCGGCAGGCACGCAGGCGGATGAGTGTGAGCGGGACGTTGCAAGGGCAGCCGGAGCGCGCGCGCCTTGCGGCCAGGGCAAGGCAGACGGCGGCCCGGGCAGTGTTACCAGTCTCAGCTACTCCGAGACGTACCGTGACCGTGCCCAGGAATTGTAGATTTACGGAAGGTAGCGCAAGCTTAGCCTGCAAGGCGGGTGAGCGGCGTCGCGACGCGTTGCGATTTTGGCCATACCGAGCCTTCGCGTAAGGGAAAGCGTACCTCGCTGCGTGCATTTTGTGTTCTCCCAGCGGATTGCTGTGTGCCGAATAGCACCACGGCTGCTGTCACACCAGCGAGCACCGCAGCGACGACGATTGCGGCAAGCAGGATGCTCGCGATATGACCCCCAAGGCATGTACCATCCTGCAGTCAAGATACGACATCGCGACTGTTCAGCCTAAGACAGCGCGTGGATGCTTATCGTGGGCTTGAGCTCGATGACATGTTTACTCGCCTGCCGTGAAGCTTTTCTTCTCGAGCGCTCTTGTTCGCCGTCCCTCTGGAGCAGAATTACGATAGAGCCTCCACTACTCCCTCGGCTGCCTTGGTCCGAAAAGCTTTCTAGAGCATGCGCCGGTGTGGCTACCCTAGACGACGGCGAAGTCGTCAGCTGTGAGGTCGGCAAGATATGATGGCTAGCAAGCGTTGCCATAGCATGCTGGGCGTGCGGCACGCGAACCACGGACGGTGACTCTTGCACTCCAGTTAGTGAACACGCCAAGATCGTGTGCAGCGCGTCTTACGATGGAGATATGTGTAGTGTACTCTAGAGTGTGTTGGCCGTGTTTGAAAAGAGTGCGAACCATATGCCTCATTCCCGAGGCCCCTAGGGTAGCACCACCGCCGACCCTGACGGCTATAAGTCAACGTCGTTATATTCACGAACTCATCATTGTGCAGTCTGTCTATATTTCGCACGAGGGCCGACCGTCTGACCAGCGCCCGCCAGCCTCGCTGTCATGCGCCACTGCACGCCGCCCTGCGCCACCCCAGAGCCACCCACGCAACCATGCTACTTGAGCCGCTCGGCTGCATCTGCGACCGGCAGCCGACCGCAGCTGCACTGTCACATATAAGCACACAATGCAGTGCACACCTGCATACACGCCATATAAAAGCTACACTGTCGCCAAACCTGAGGGCCGCACGCAGTCGCACGACCATGCGCTCGAGCTAACGACAGCGGGCGCTACCGCTCATTAGACAACACGCCGCCGTACACCGGGGGCACTGTCGATGCTGCAGGCTGCGGCTGTGGCGACGGCCGCGGGCTGGGCAGCGGCAGCGCCGGTGATGGCGACGGCTGGCTCCTTGGGAACGGAGGCAAAAGCCACGGCGACGGTAGCGGCGGTGACGTCTGGCCGGCCGGCGACGGTAGCGGCGGTGACGTCTGGCCAGCCGGCGCCGGCACTGCCACCGGCAGCGGCGGTGGCGTCTGGCCGGCCGGCGCCGGCACTGCCACCGGCAGCGGCGGTGGCGTCTGGCCGGCCGGCGCCGGCACTCCAACCGCCAGCGGCGCAGGCGGCGCCGGCGCCGTCGGCATGCTGATGTTCATCGGCGGCGAGGGCGACGGCGGCGGCAGCGACACGGCCTGCAGCCGCTGCAGCAGCGATGTCACCTCGCCGCCGCCGACCACGGCCTGCACCGAGGACGACAGCTGCCGCTCCAGCGTCGCCTGCTCCGTCAACAGAGAGCCCTGGACCGCCGCCACCAGACCGCTGCTTGCTGCCGGCAAGTCCACGCGAAACTCAAACACGAGCCAGGCGCTCGTCACACCCCCGACCGTGACCAGCTCGCGACGATCGGCGGAAGACGCAAAACCCTCCTCCGACGTTCCGGCACGCAGCAAGCGGCGGCCGGTCGAGCCGGTTGCGGGGGCGGGGGGCGACGGCCGCCGCGCCGCCGTGCCGGTGACCGCCGCGGGAGGCGGCGCGACGCACGAGACGGCGAGCTGCGTGACCGTGGCAACGGCGTTGGGGGCGCCAAGCTCGCGAAGGGAGGCGACCAGGCCGGACTCGAGCTGTGAGCGGAGAGCGGCGCGCTGCGGGGAGTTAGGCGAGGGGCCCAAGCCAGCTTGGCAGGCGTCCGTAGAGCCGTCTGTCGATTGTAGCGCCGTGGTGGGTGTCGCCGCTGACCATCGCACCTGTCACGGACGAGACGGGCCAGGAGGGGCGGGGTGAGGGGCGGTTGGGGGTGGAGCGTTCTGGCGCCGGCCGCATGCGGCGCGAATGCTGCTGCCGGTGCTGGTTGTTGATGGGTACGGGTGGAGGAGCGGGCAGAGGCACGGTCCATGGGCATGGCCGAAGGCAGCCGATGCCCGGTGCGGAAGGCGTCAGGAGCAATGGGGGTGCCAGCCGAGGGCATGGCACGAAGCCCAGGGTACGGCACGCGGCTCACCGCTACGGTGGCGCCGAAGCCCAGCGCGGCCGGCTCCATGGAGCCGCCGCTGGCGCCTGCAGGGCGCACCTCGGAGGAGCCCTGCGGAGGGAGGCGGCGGCGTGGGGGGCTTGTCAGGGAGGAAAAGAGAGGCGGTGGGAGGACGCAGCAGGGGCCGGTGGTCAGGGCAAAGGGCGGCTGGGCAGGGCTTGGCCGGGAGAGCGCGTGTAGGGGTGGCGTGGGATGGGGAGGGAGGGGTGCGCTACGCTGTGGCTGAGGAGCGGGCGGGGGTAGATGCTAGCGTATGGCCGAGATGGCAGCGGAGTTTAGCAGGTGGGCGCATTGCGTGTCGGCTGCTCACCGCCTTTGATACGCCGCAGTCGAGGCTTGTGCAGATGGGGACGAGGACAACGACTAGCGTCGCTAGGAACAGCAGCACGCCGACGAGGGCCAGGCCGTAACCTCCGCAGCGTCTCCGGCGGGGCCCCTGCGAAGCCAAGGCGAGGAGGGAATGGGAGGCTAAGTTGGGACGAGGGCTGCGGGCGTGGAGGCGTTGCGTTGATGCTGGGGAGGGCGTGAGACTCGTGGTAACACCGCGGGAGGGCGTGGGTAATGGGAGGGAAGACACGACCTACCGTGGCCACAGCCGCCTCCTTCGGTTGGTCTCCATCAGGTTCTGCCTCGCGCCAGCTCCATACAAGCGATCCGATCCGGTTGAGGCCGCGCTCCAAGCTAGCGCGCATAGACGAGCCAACATGATGCCGATGCGCGTCCTCCCGGCCGCTGCTGTTGGGCGAGAACTTATCCACCTGGTTGTCCTCGGGGATGCTGCATAGCATTGCACTCATGCTTGAGCGGCCCCCAGCGTCTGCGCGGAAGCGCCTTGATGATGGAAAGAGCGAGAGGAGCTGCAATTTATTGGAATGTAGTTTCACGTATTGTCTTGATAAGGAATGCCCGAGCTGAGTGTTGCTTGCCTCGATAAATCTGCCGATGTGACTCGCCGCGAAGGTGGTCCGGATCCGTACGGGCTTCGGCTTAGTTCGGCAGCTTGGACTGTATGCAGCTCGAATGTCCTGCATTGAAACGATTGGTACCCGCTGCATCTTTGTATCTTGTTTGAGCAGCTCCCGGTCGTCGTGCTAGCAGCGACGAACTGCCAGGTCTCCGGAGCTAGGCCTGCAATGAGGCGAGCAGCAGTCAAAGGGCATAATCGGACTTAGCAGTGGGAATCAAAGCCTAGGTGACACGGGCGAAGCAAAGGAGCGAAAGGATGTGCGAGGCAGCTGCGCCTGCCAGCTGCCACCATCCCCACCTGCAGCCGTGTTAGCAGCCACAGTGGCGTTAGAAGCTCACCCACAAGCCATTCTGCGCATTGGGGGTCCCTAAGGCCCGAGCGACGGCCTCGCAGGTCACGACATCCTGCCCATGCCTCCGTCCGGTTAAGGCAGTAACTCGGGGTCAACGGGCTGCCGCTCCGCCAAGAGGTCGCGGCAGCGCCTGCGGCCTTAATCCTGCTGCAGTACCGCGGCGGCATGATCTGTTGTGCCCCCGAGCCCCATGGGACCGTGCCGGCGCCCCACCCCGAGGCCGCGGGCGCGCCGCCGTGCGCTCCCGCGTGTCGGCATCTGCCCGAGGCGCTTGCGCGTCCTCGGTGCTGCGCGTGGCCAGGGGCAGGCACGATGAGAGCAGGACGGCAAAAGTATAGAACCTAGCGTAGCCCCAACAGCCCCCAACGTCGCCCCACGCGGACCTTCTATCCCCTTGGCCTGCCCACGAAGTGCCGCCCAGCAGAAGGTTCGCACGCAATCAGCCGGTACCGGACTACCGGTGCGCTGGCAGGGTCTCGCCACAGCCCGCCAATCATAACGGCACGTTCGGATGCAGCCTATGACTCGGCGCTACGCACCTACGCTCCTTCCTAAAACCGCTCCCGGGGCTGTGCAGGCCCCACCCGCCCGCTCCCTGGGTGCACACCCGCCAGCGCGCCCTCGAGAGTCGCCATCTGCTGTCGCAAGAAGTGCGCTCGGCCGCGGCTAGGCCTCCGCCCTCATGCGGCAGTGCGGTTCTGGGGATGGCGGCATGCAGCATGCAGCATGCAGCGGCGGCGGCCGGGCGCGGGGCGGCGGCGGCGCCTGCTGCCAGGCGGCCGGCGGCGGCGCGGTGCGTGCAGCGCCATGCACGCAGCAAGTGCTCTGCCGCCGTGGCGACTAGCGTTGACAGGCAACGCTGGAGCGTATGCAGGGGCAGGATGCGGAGCCGTCGGCGTGGCTTTTAGTGGAATAACAATGAATGGGGATATAGCCGTCGGCGTGGCTCTGCAAGTGTGGCAACCTCGAGCTGCGAGTGGCTCTCTAGTCGTTGGGGCACGTCTTACACACAAGCAACGGCCTGCGCAATGCACGCAGCAGCCGCGGTGCCGGCATGGATGTTGGATGCTCGTGTGCCCCTGCTGGTCCACACGCACGCCCCATTCGACGACTCTAGGGTGCGCCTAGCACCAGTGCCAAGCCTCAGCCTGCCAATCTGCAATGCCGGTATGCTGATGTCATGATGTGCATGAAGCCGTCATGTTGAATGTCGAACTTCGCTATGGCACAAGACCTAACCGCCATCTCACCAGCGCACGCCCGAAGCGCGGGCGTCGATCGCCCACGCCACCCACGCTATCCCGCTATTCATCCTATCTACTTGAGCCGCTCACATGCCGCAGCAACCAGCACTTGGCCGCAGCTGCTTTGTCACGTATACGCACACATTGTTTTGCACGCCTGCAACAATCCATGTACGTCAAGAACGCCCCAGATAGAGGTGCCGCGCAGCCCTGAAGGCCGCATGCATGCAAGCGCATGATCAGCGCTATGGCTCTAAGCTATTCGCCCAGGTATAGGTCGGTCCGAGCTGTCAACAGCGAGAGCCAGCTACGACTGCGCAACCGATGGCAAGCCGCTATCAGCCGGCAACGGCGCCGGAACCGGCGTCTGCACTACTGGCGAGGGCGCCCGGCTGCCTGGCGATGGCACTGGCGCCGGCGATGGCGTGGGCGATGGGGATGGCACTGGCGATGGGACTGGCGATGGGACCGGCGATGGGACTGGCGAAGGCACAGGGGACGGCGCCGGCGATGGAAACGGCACCGGCGATATAAACGGCACCGGCGATGGGGATGGCACCGGCGATGGGGACGGCGCCGGCGATTGGGACGGCACCGGTGATGGGGACGGCGCCGGCGATGTGGCTGGGGATGGAACTGGCGATGGGACCGGCGATCCCAGGGGCGAAGGCGCTGGTGATGGCACCGACGTTGCAAGCGGCGTTGGTACGGGCGATGGGACCGGCGATGGCACGGGCGATGGCACGGGCGAGGGCAACGGCGACGGCGACGGAGATGGGACCGGCGAAGGCACCGGCGAAGGTGCTTGCACCGGGACCGGCGAAGGCGCTATCGAAGGAGCTGGCGCTGGGACAGGCGAAGGCACCGGCGCTGGCGCTGGCGAAGGCATCGGCGATGGGACCGGCGAAGGCACCGGCGATGGGACTGGCGAAGGCGCCGGCGAAGGAACCAGCGAAGCTGTCGGCGATGGCACCGGCGCTGGCGACGGCGATGGGGCCGCCGCTGGTGCTGGCGCTGGCACTGGCGAGGGCATCGGCGCTGGCGATGGCGATGGGTCTGGCGACGGCGACTGGCCGGTCGGCGAGGGCACCGGCGCTGGCGCTGGCGATGGCGATGGGGCCGGCGA
>BDDC01001458.1:0-25911 GCA_001662425.1 Chlamydomonas sphaeroides
CTGGGGCTGGGGCTGGGGCTGGGGCTGGGGCTGGGGCTGGGGCTGGGGCTGGGGCTGGGGCTGGGTGGCACGTGTGTGGGTAGACGGGGATAGGGGCGTTGTGGCGGCGAATACGGTGCGCATGGTTGCATGAACGATTGCCTGGTGGGGGTCATGCTAGAGTTGCATTTGCTCGACCTGCGCGGCGGATCCAAGCGAGTTCTTGCGCGACGCTACAAGAGTTGTGGGGAGCTGATGCGCATGTTGCGGGGTTCGGGGCGTTGAGGCTGCAGCAGAGGTCGACCGCTGGAGGCAGTCTTGGGGCCGGGGTGGGCGGCCACAACTGCGCGCAGCGATTTCTCGCAGTTGTACATTCGTGTGGGAGCAGCGGGTGCGGGCCCCAGCTTACCTACCGTGTGCAAGGATGGGGAAGCGGGGGCTCAGCTGTGGCACATGCGGTGCGGGGCGTGCGGGGGCTGCAGGAAGGGCAGTGGGCGCGACGAATGACGCGTTGATGGGCGGCTGCAGCCCCGGCTGCAGCCGAGGCAACGGAGACTGATTCATGGGGTATTCATGCGACCCTTCTGTTGTGTTGCTAGGGTAATCCATGGGCTGTCCTGGCCCGTGCTTGGCACGGAGGCTAGAGCAGTGCAGTGTAGGGATGGGCTGTCCTGGCCCGTGCCTGTGCTCGGGACGGAGGCACGGGGCGGTACGAGGCTTGCATACTCGGAGGATAGCGGGAGAGGGGGCACGGACTCATGGAATATGCAGCGTTCGCAGATGGGGAGCAGAGGCCGCGGTGTGCGCGTGTGGGCTCTGGTCACTCGTGTTGCCGCAGTGGGCGGTGGCGCAGCATCAAATGCCGGGGCGAAGAAATGCGCTCTGGGTTGGGGGTTTTCAGTCCGTAGAGGTTGAGATCTGTTGCCCATCCGTGTCGGTCGCGTGCTAGTGCGTGATGTCGTGTATGCGCGCGTTGAGCCCGGGCAGCTGGCCTGGGCCGTCGTCGTACTGCTCACCGGTCCACCGGGGCTCTGAGTGCTTACTGCTGCCGATGCTGGTCAAGGTCAACTGCTCAAATATGTGTTGTGTTGGCCCGTACGAGTGCAAGGGTGTGGAGCTATCACCCCTGGGCAGCAGACCGCCGTGTGGAGGGGGTGTGCCGCAGCCTGCGAGCGCTCCTGGCGTGTGGACGAGGCAATGCGATGCTGGGTGTGGGTACTGGGTGCGGCCGCATGGGGCGCACATCATGTTGCGCAGCGGCGCGACCCTGCCGTCGAGCTGTGCTGCCTGGTTGCATGCATGCGTTAGCGAATGCCGGGGAGCCATTGATATGATGCTACAGGTGTCGGCAGCAGGGGTTCTGCGGTAGCCGCCGCGCGGTGCTCGGCTGTTCGTTGCAGCGCTCGGCACGGCTGACCTGGAGGCTTCTGCGGATGACCGCACTCAGCAGGCCCCATGTCGCATGGATGACGGTTGGGTGAAGTATGCAACTAGCCGCTTCCAGGAGGCCTCCGGGCTGCTACAGAATATCAGTAGAATGTGACTGCACAACCGCGGCATTCGGGTGCGCCGTCGCCCCACAGCCCGCCCCAAGTCCGCTCCAGGTGCCGCTGAACACCGCCTCCACCTCGCCAGCTCAACACTAGCCACCCAGCCGCCATCGCACCCACACACCCAACACAACACAGCCTCCCACACGTACCTCCCCGCGCAGCTAGACCCTGGCCGCGGCACACCCGACGCAGTGTCCCCCCTTCGATGCCGCCCCCACCCGATGCCGCCTCCAGCGTTTTGCAGTCCCCACCCAGTAGCAGGCCGGGCTGTGTCCCACGCCGCCCGACGCCCCACCAACACCCACAAGCTGTGCCCGGCGACGGCGACGGCCGCATCACACGCCGGCGAGCGCCTACACGGGCACCTCGGCCGCCGCGTCCTTCTTGTCGTCCTGGAGGCCATTGCCAAGGGGAAACAGGGTTTAGCGGGACAGGGGCCTTAACGAGACTGACGGTCTGACTGACGGTCGCCAGCCACACTGCAGACCAATGACTACCCGCCCCCTCGCGCCGCCCGCCCTGCCCTTCGTTGCCGTCTTGCTGTCACTGCCCCGGCCCAACGCGCGACCGCGCCTGCCCTCATCGCTCACCTGCCCGCTCGCGTGCTGCTGCTTGGCCTTCTCCAGGGCCGCCAGCAGCGCCAGGATCTTGTCCTCGCCCTTGGTGCGGTAGGCCCAAGTGCGGACCAGCCCGCACCCCGCCTTGGCCTCGCCCTCCTCCTTGCCCTTGTCGCCCTCCTTGTCCTGCGGGCCACAGGGGCCGGGGTGGCACCGCACCCACACGGCCTGGCGCATGGGTGCCCACACGGGTGCGCGCGGAGGCTAGGGCCGAGGGAGCCAGGGTGAGAGAGCCAGGGACACAGGCAGAGGACACAGGCAGAGGAGAGCCAGGGATACAGAGGCAGATGAGGCCCCGGTGCGGCGGTTGCGGGCGCGCCGCTCTGGCTGCCGTGCGGGCAAGGACCTCGCAGGGCCCTGCAAAGGCTGGCAGCGGGCCGGCCGCAGGCGGGTGGCGCCTAATCAGGATGGAACCTGTGGCCGCTTGCCTTGTCCGCAGCGGCGGCACTGCCTGGCTCCACGGGGGCGGCGGTATTGACGCAGCCGAAGGTGACGCCGCTGGCGCCCGCCATGCGCTGCGGTTTGAGGGAAGGGTTGGGGTGTGCGGTGCACGGATGGTGAGCGCGCTGGCTCAAGCCCTTGCGAGGGCAGGTGCAGGGCGGTGTGAGGGGAGGTGCGTGGGTCAGGTGCAGGCGCGGCGGTGTGTCGGCGACGTCGTCCTCTGCCCCAGCCCTGCGCGGCTGCCGGCCTTTGCGACGAGCCCTTGCGATGGCCGTGCCCGCCTTGTCCAGCTGGCCCGCCAACACAGCCACGGCGGCCCTTGGCCGCCTTGCCCTGCCTTCCCTGCCGCGTTGTTCCTTTCCCCCCATGCACCCACGCACCTGGACGGCCATGCTGGCGGTCACGCGCGCATTGAGCAGCAGCCGGAGGTTGCCCGACTGCAAGGGAGGGGAGGGGGGCGAGGTGCGGTGTTGGCTGTTGGGTGTGGTGAGCGCGCTGGCTCACGGCCCGCCGTGCGCCACTCGCCATCTGCGCAGTCCCCCGGGCCGTGTCACCACGGGGCCACCTACCCCCACACGCGGCCCCAGACACCCCCGCGGCAGCCTCCAATGCGGGCCGCACAGCCCGGCTGGCCAACGCCACCCCGCCCGCACCCACATTCCCAGCCGCTCGTCCTAGCCGCTCGTCCTTGGCCCAGCCGGCCCCCAGCCGGCGCAGTCGTGCACCATTGCACCACGCGCTGCGTGGGGTGGGCCCCCCTCCGCCGCCAGGCCCCATGCCGCCAGGCCTGCTGCCCATGCGACTCGAGCTTCCGCACACCTCCCCCATGCGACCACACCTCCCCCAGTCTAGTTCGCTACCCCCTCGGTACGCACCCATGCGACCACACCTCCCCCAGCCGCAGGTCCCGCCCAGCCCACCTGGCGCATGAGCATGCGACTGGTCGCGCCGTCGGCCGACACATTGACACGCAGCTCGCCCGCGCCGCGCTCGCGCCACTTGCCCGCTGCGCTGTCGTACTCAAACAGCTTGCCGGCCTCTGGGGTTGGGTTGGAGCATGGGCGAGGACGTAAGGGGAGGGCAGCGCGCCCATTCGCGGCAGGGCCAACCTTGTGGCCCCGTGTCCCGCGGGTGGGGCGGGGCCCGGCCCCGCTGGCTGCGCGACGATTGGCTTCCTCTGTGTCCATGATTGACTGACCACGAATGGCGCAAATTACGACGTGACGCCCGCGGCAGCGAACCCTGCAGCTCTGGCTCGCCTCCGCAAAACCGGCTACCCCCAGGAGCGGGCCCGCGTCTGCGCGTGCAACCCGTTCCGGTCCCTACCCCTTTCCCGTCCTAGCTCCTGCCCTCTGTAGCTGCACCAGCAGAGACGGCGCGCTGGGCTCCCTGCCCGTTGCCATAACAATCCAATTGACCCGACCATACCCCACCCCACCCCAGCCCACCTGCAAAGATGGTCTGCTCGTGCTCCTCGCCCGTAACCTTCTGCACCACCGCCAGCTGCACCACGGGCTTGATGCTGGGGTCCTCATTCGGCTCAAACGCATCCGGCCGCTCGTCGCCCTCGCCGCCGCCCGCCGCGGCGCCGTCGGCGCCCGCGTCGCTGCCGCCGCTGGAGCCCAGCCCAAACAGCGGCTTGCCCAGGCTGCTCGCGCTGCCCGTGTCGAGCTTAGGGAACGAGAAGCCGGCGGCGCCGAAGGGGGCCGAGCTGGCAGCGGCGCCGAAGATGCCACCACCGGTGGCGCCGGGGGCGGCGCCGAAGAGGCCGGTGCCGGTGGCGGCGCCCGAGCCGGCGGCGGCGCCGAAGAGGCCGGTGCCGGTGGCGGCGCCGCTGCCGGGGGCACCCCCGAAGCCGCCGAAGGAGAAGCTGCCGGTGCCGCCGGTGCCACCGGCAGCGAGGGAGGCGAAGCCCGAGGTGGTTCCTGCGGAGCCGCCAAAGATGCTGGCGCCGCCGCTGGAGGGCGCCGAGGTGCCGGCCTTGGGCTCCTGCGGCAGCAGCGTTCACGCGCCCAGGGGCACGGTGAGTTGCACGGTGTGTTTGCAATGCGGAGCTCCCACGCGCCATGCTGTGTCCCGCCACAGCATGGCGCGTGTGGCCCGCGCAACCGACGGCTGGCTGCCCAGCCCCCGGCGAGGCGGCCGCGCACCTCCTTTGCGGGCTCCTCCTTGCCGCCCGTAGCGTCCGCCTCGGCCTCCGCGCCCTCCTTGCCGGCCTGCACGGATGGCGTGGTGGTGCAGGGGTGCGTCGGCGGAAAGGGACACGCGCGCCCGCGTGCGGTCCAACTGGGCAGGGCGCGGCACCGCTGCACACGCCCGCGCGCCAGCCTGGCCCAGGCGCCGAGCCCTCTGGGACCTGCGCCTCCTGACAAGCCCGCACCTTGGCACCGTCGGGCTTGGCTTCCTCGCCCTTGGCAGCGTCCGCGCCCTCTGCTTTAGCCTCAGCCGGCACCGCTGCCGTGAGGGCTATGCCAGCGAAAGGATTGGCGGCGCCGGTGGCTGGTGCCGTGGGCCCGCCCGCTCCTCCGGCTCCTCGGCGGACGTGCACTTTGCGGCGCTCGCGCGCTGCGCCAGCGTCGGCCGTCCAGCTGCCGGGGTCGACGCACTGGGGGCATCGTGTGTGGGTGGCCGGGCCAAGAGAGCCCGGTGTGAGTGATAGAGCAACCGGGGCAAGCTGCTTCTTCGTGTTGCGTTACGCTGCAGCTGTCGAACGGGGCCGCTAGCATGCCAGCGTCTCGGGCAGTGCTGACTTGCGACTGTGGACGGGCTTGACTGAGCGGTAAGCCGCGCAGCAATCGCCCGAGCTGACGCCGCGTTGATGTATATCCATTAGATGCAGCTCGGCACATTTGCTTGGCCACGCGGCTGGCGCAGATCCTTTGCTCGCGCGCAATTTGTCAAGACCTCAGCGTTCACGCACGACGCACCGGCTCGTCTTCCTCCGGGTCATCTCTGTCGCGACCTCCTCCTGCACGCTTCTTAGCGGCTGGCTGCAACGCGTCAGAAGGCCTCTCGTCGCTCATCCCTGTGCACTATATGCGCCGTCCGCTTAACGTAAGTGAACGTTTACAGGGGCAGGCACTGTGTGGGTTCGGGGCGTTCCGCAGGGCTCCGTTCGACGGTTCGGGCCGCTCCGCATCAGCAGCACAACGCCCTAAGGCCAAAGACCGATGCCCCGCTAGCTGGACATACAACGCAATCGAGTTGGCAACAAAATTTGACCATCACCATATTTATCATAAACTAGCTAGCACACGTACCCCTGAGTTGCACAGCGCCTTTCCAACGTTTCAGTCCTATGCGCTGACGGAGTGCCGGGTATCGTGACTGAGCGGGGCATAGGCGAGCTTGCGGAAGCAGGAGCGCATACCCACAGGCAGGATGCGCATGCCCTGCCCTGCGGAGTACGCGACGCGGCGAACGCGTCGTGTATGATGGTGCCATTATGAGGATGGCGCAAGCTCTGGCCCCATTGGCGTAGAAGGCAGGACGGGCCATATGTTCCTGGTGAGCTTGTTGCGCTGCGCCCCGCATTGGCTAACTTCTGAGCAGGCGCAAGTTGAGCAACGTTTTTTGCGAAACTGGGCTGCCGCCCGTGGGCGGTTCGACCGCTTGGAAGTCGCAGCGAACACCGTTCCTGCTCTGGCGCCGTGGCGCGCCAACACGCTGCAACCTGTTTGCTGCACTGCTCCAGCGACGGGGGGCGGGTCAAGCTCATCCGTGTCCCTACAACGCGCGCACTGTATGACTACGCGCCGCGCACCCCCGTGCAGGCGTGCGGCCTGCTCGGCTGCTTCAGCCACGCCTTCCGCAAATCGTCCCCCTCCGCCACCTCGGACGAACACCATGCCGGCCTTTCCGGCACGCACGGCGACCGCCACCTCGGAACCCTCGGCGACCGGCACAGCCACGGCCACGGCCACGGCCACGGCCACGGCCACCACGGCCGCTCCGGCGCCCGGCCCTCCAACCCCGGCCTAGCGGCGCTGCTGCCCTCTCCGGGCCCCAACGGCCTTGCGCAGGACCCGCACGACCCGCGGGTCGCCTTCGGGCCGGGCCCGCTGGTTCCCCATCAGGTGCGGCCGGCCCCGCCGCGCCCACCTCCACACCCTGACTCCATCCTCCGTCTCACCCCCTAGCCCGACAGCCCCCTGGCATGCACAGCCGCACGCACCCGCCAACACCCCTGGCGCTCCCCCGCCCGCAGACGCCCGATCCCTACGACGGCGCCGGCCCCGGCCCGAGCTCCGCGGCGGGGGCGGCGGCCGCCGCCGCCGCCGCCTCGCAGCCCGCCTCCGTGGTGAAGCTGGAGCGCGGCAGCGCCGGGGGCCTGCGCCGCACGCCGCTGCACATGGCCGCAGAGCGAGGCCAGCTGCACGTGTTGAGCACGCTGATTGAGAGGTGCGTCCCTGGGGGCTGCGGGAGACGGGCCGCAGGTGCGTGTACCGGTAGCGGCATGGCGGCGGCGCGGGCGTTGCGTGTGTGCTGCTGCAGCGTTGGGGACATGATGGGAGCCGATGCGGCAGAGGGGGCAGGATTTTGGGACACTGGGTGGCGCGAGTGTGAGCGCTAGAAGGGGCAGCTGAGCTGTGTGGGCTAGCTCACAGGCTCACCGCGGCTGGTGGAATACTCAATTGGTTGGGGCGGGGAGGCCAGGGGACTACGCTTCGGCGGGGCTCTGCGAAGGGTTGTGGCGTGGCGCTGAGGAATGGGTTGGCCCAAAGCTGGCGGCAGCTTGGGCGCCCTCCTTGCCTGCCTGCCCACCCTGACACCCTTGTCGTGGCACGGTGCACCCTGCCCTGCCCACACAGCCTCTGCTGCTCGGCGACCGCCGTGCTGTTGGGCGAGGGCGGCGACGCGGGCGAGGCCGCGGCGGCGGGCGGCGGCGAGCGGCCGCGCGGCAGCAGGCCGCGGCGCGGCAGCGGCGGCGTGGAGGCGGAGGGCGACGAGAGCGGCGGACAGCCGTTCCCCGTCGGGCCGCCGGGGCAGTCGGGTGCGCCGGTGGCACCCGACCAGTACATCCAGCACCACCTCAACATGCAGGTACGGATACTGTACGGCGTGTCCTTCATTTCCGCCGGCGGCCGCGCCGTGGCGGCAGCAGTGAAGTTGTGGGTCGGTACGGGCGCACCGCGCCAAGCGCACGGCAGCGCGCGGTGCAAGTCGGCCCTCGATGCACAATCGCGCACGTGGTGGTGATGCCGTGGGTGGGCACGCGCGTGTGTTCCGCTATCGTCCTGCCGGCCCCACATGCTCGCCCCGTGGGCCCGCCCTGCTCCTCCGCCGCCAGGACGCCGAGGGCACCACCGCGCTTTCGCTGGCGTGTCGCTTCGGCCACGTGGACTGCTGCCGCTTGCTGCTGGCCAACGGCTCGGCCAGGGCGCTCAGCGACGCGAGGGGCAACACGCCGCTGCACTACGCAGCGCTGCGGGGTGCGTCGCACTGCGGGGCTGCTGGCGCGCTGCACACTCGGGCTGCTCCGCAGCACAGCAGCACAGCTGTGGGGTGCGTCGCACTGCCTGCGGTCTGCACTATGGGGCTGCTGGCAGCACAGCACCACAGCGCAGCAGCGGCCGGCTGGGCTCCAGCGCCTGTGCATGGTGCTGCTGTGTGTTTACTCGGGGCTCCGTGCACTGCCGCTCCTCAGGCCACCTGGGCGTGCTGTTCATGCTGATGGACGAGTTCATGGAGCCGGGGCAGGCGGAAGAGCTGACCGGGTGAGCGCAGGCCACGGGGGCAGGCGGGCGGGCGGCCGTTAAGCCGGCGAGAGGCAGGAGCAGGCGGCGCAGCACAGGGCGTGCATGCGATGTGCCGTGTGGGTCGCGTGCAGTACGGGCCGTTGGCCCTGTAGGGGGCTGTATCGTTATTGCAGGCAAATCTTGGCTCGCTGCTTGCTCCCTCTGGCCGCATGCGCCCATACTGCTCCCGGCTGCCGGCTGCCCGCAGCTACGTGGACTGCCGCAACCACGCGGGCTGCACGCCGTTGCACTACGCGGTGTGGGGCCGCCAGTCGGGCAGCGTGCAGGTGCGGGCCGCAGGGGCGGTGGCGGAGGGGCGTGCGAGGGCAGCACCGGGGACCGCTGGGGTCCGAGGCCTGCCTCCAGTGTCTGAGGGGCCCAGGGGAGGTGGGGTCCTGCCAGCGGAAGCAGCGGGGAAAGCGATAGGTCGGTCCCGTTTGGGAAGGGGAAGTGGGTCTGATGGCGCAGGCTGCAGCAGGCTACATGGATCCTGCTCCACGCTTAGCTGCCGGTGCTCCTGGGGCCCACCGCGCTGTGGCCTGACGCTGCCGGCGGCCACCCTTCGCGCTGTGCCGCTGCCTGCCGGCCAACCCCGAGCGCCTTTTGTGATCCACGCTGCCGCTGCCGCTCCGCAGGTCCTGCTGCAGCACGGCGCGGACGTGTTACCGCGCAACAGCCGGCCAGCGCAGGTGCGTGTGTGCTGGGTGCGACTGTGGGTGTCTGTGCAAGGCGGCGTAGCCGGGCTGGGGACTCCAGGAGTAATCCCTTGACCGCCGCCAGCGGCTTCTCTCCGGCCCCATGACCCAGGGCCCCTCTCCTTGACCAATTGGGCCGTCTGCCTCTCTGCTACCCAGTCTGTGGGCCCCTCTGCACTCGCGGCACCCCCATCGTCACCGTCCCGCTGCCTGATCTCCGCCCCTGCGCCGTCGAGAGCAGCGCCTCCACCTCCTCACCCGACGCCGCGGCCCTCTCCTGCTCCCCACTTCCTCCACTAACTGCCCCAGCGCGCTCACCATCCCACACCGCACACCCAGCCCCCGACTGCCTCAGGAGCTGCGCCCCGCCTGTATTCTCTCTTTGGGAGCAAAGCTCGTCGCACTCTCGCCTGATGCCCCTCCGCCCTCGCCTGCCCGCCCCCTCCCCTCCGCCTCACCCCAGGAGCTGAGCCCCGCCGTCATGGTGGTGGGCTCCACGCCGCTGCACCTCGCGGCAGCGAGGGGCCATGTGGAGATATGCCGCATCCTGCTCAAGACATTCGTGAGTGGCGGGGGCCCCCCACGTGCCCTGGCCTCCAGCCAGAGCGCCGTCTTGCCTTGCTCGGCCGCTCCCTGCCGTCGCGTGCATGCGTAGTGCCCTTCCCCGGCCGCCGCCAGCAACCTCAGCAGCGCGAGCGCTCATTGCTTGTGGCGCCTCACCCGTGGTGCCTCCGGCCGCCGCAGGCGGAGCGCGTGCTGGAGCCGCTGCAGCTGGGCGAGGACGACCCGCAGCCGCCCACGCTGGCCAGCCTGGACCCGCGGGTGCAGGTCAACGCCAACGGACACATGCCGTACCAGGTGCGCCGGCGGCTGACCGGCTGGCGGCGCCGCCACACTGGGCACCACCGGAGTGGTGCCACAGCCCACCGGTTTGGTTGCTGCAACGAATGCGATGTTCGCAGTATCCCATGCATCTGCGCCCACGTGCCGCCTTCCCCTGGACCCTCATCCCACACCGCCGCCTGGCCGGTGCCCTGGCCACGGCCGGCACCGTTACGGCTAGACCTGCACGCACCCGGACCTGCCCTAACCCCAACATGCCCTTGCCTCTACCCCGACGCCCCGACCCGCGCCCACGAGCAGGTGGCGCAGCGGCTGGGCTTCTACCCGCTGGCCATGTTGCTACGCCCCTCCATCCCCATACTGCGCCTCTTTAGCGACGAAGAGCGCGCGGTGCGCTTCTACGGCCCGCCACCGCTCAAGGCCCTCGCCGCCGAAGCACTGAACAAGAAGCTCCTAGCCGAGCTGGACGCCCTGGCGGCGGCGGCGCCCGGTGGCGCCGCCGGGGCGGCGGCGCCGCCCGCCGCCGCTGCCAAGCCGCCGCCGGCAAGCGAGCGGCCGGTGTCGGCGCCGCCGAGCATGGAGCAGCTGGCGGCGGCGGAGCGGCAGGACGAGGACGAGGAGCGCTTCAGCGGCGGCGGAGCGGGGACGCCGAGGGTCGCTCGCGCCACGGACCATGGGCAGAGCAACTACGGCAGCCCGATGGAGGCGGCGGTGGTGATGGGGCAGCGGCGCATCACGCCGCCGCGGCCGCTGGACGTTGCCGCTGCCGTCGGCGCCGCTGCCGCAGGCGTCAGCACGCCCGACGGTGGCTCCTTGCAGTCGCCGGGCCGGCCGCCGCCGCACACACCTGCGCCGCGGACGCCGCCGCCGTCGACGCCCGGCGCGCCGCCGCCTCTGTCGCCAGGTGCCATGTCACCGATGTCGATGGCGCCGACGACGCCATCGTCGCCCGGCGGCGGCGGCGTGTCGCCGCGCCCGCAGCAGCTGCTGCCGTCGCCGTCGGGCGGGGCAGCCTCGGGCCGGCGGGCGGCGGCCGGCATGCCGCTGTCACGGGAGCGATCCTCGACATCCATGCTGCCTGCGGCGGCGCCGCTGGTGGCCGCGCCGTCGGCGCCGGGCCGCCGGCCGTCGGCTCGGCACCGCACGTCGCACAGCGGCGCCGCCGCCGCCGCCGCCGGCTCGCCGCAGCACCGCCCGCTGGTAGTCAGCTTGCCCGGGCAGCCAGACACGCCAGAGCTGACGGCGGCGGCGGCAGCCGCAGAGGTGAGCGCGGCGGAAGCGGAGGCCGCCGCGACGGCGGCCTCGTCGGACGGCGCCGCTGAAGGCGCCGAGGCCGGCGCCGCCACGCCTGGCAGCTACGGCCCTCGTACGCCCGTGCGGCAGCCGTCCGGGGCAGCGCTGCACGTGCGACGAGCGACGGCCGGCACCGGCGGCGGCGGCGGCGGCACAGCCGGCGGCAGCGAGCCAGCGCCGTCGCCATCCAGCCGTCGCAGTGGTGAGATCGAGCGCCAGGCTCAGGCGCCGCTAACGCGACTGCGCAGCAACCCTCTCTTTGAGGATGTTTCCGTCGGCGACGGCGGCGCCGTCGTCGGCGGCAGCGGCATGCCGCCGCTGGCAGAAGAGGACGTCGAGGGCCCGTCATCAAACGCCGCCGCCGCCGCGACCTGCGTCACCGTCACGCCCTTTGGGGGTGCCTCAGGAGGCGACGGCGCTGCTGGGCGTGGCAAGGCCAAACCCAGCGGTGGCGGCGCCACCGCCGCGGCCCCGACGGCCGGCGGCGCAATTGCGGCGGTCATGTCGTACGTCACGGACGACGGCGACGAGGAGGCCGAGTGCGGTGTGTGCATGGAGCCGCTGCCGCTGGTGGCGATTGCGCCATGCAAACACCAGATATGCGGTGAGCGCGCCTCGCCAGCCTCGTTAGCCTCGCCAGCCTCGTTAGCCTCGCCAGCCTCGTTAGCCTGGTCAGCCTCGTTAGCCTGGTCAGCCTCGTTAGCCTGGTCAGCCTCGTTAGCCTGGTCAGCCTCGTTAGCCGGTCAGCCTCGTTAGCCTGGTCAGCCTCGCCGCCCGCACAGCCGCTGCCCGCGTCGCGGTTGCATGCTAGTGCGCGGTTGTGCGCCCGTCACATGCCGAAGGGTTGGCCCCGAGCTTGTGGCTCTGAAGCTGGGAAGAGTAGTCGGCCATCCCTCGCCGTGCTCCCTCCCATACCTGACCTGGGCCGCCGGCGCCGCGTCCCTGCTTGCCGGGCCCGGAGCCTGTCCTGACGCGTGCTCCGTGTGCCTGCCGCCGCCCCCGCCGCCCGCAGGCCCCTGCGCTCGCCGCATCTGCTGCCTGAACATCCAGAAGCCCAGCCACTGCCCCTTCTGCCGCTCCACCATCACAGCATTCGTGCCGCCGCCGGCGCCGCAGCCCGTGTCGGCGCCGCAGCCGGTGCCCCTGCCCGCGGCAGTGACTGCGGCTGCGGCGGCTCCTCAGCGACGGCCGTGAGGCTGCCGCCGCGCGGCACCAGGGCCCTGCGGGCTGGCACGCCAGGTGTCCGCCGCGGCCCCGGGGTCGCGGCGTGCTGTTGAGCACGGGCGCGGCTGTGTCTGCTGCTGCAGCAGCTGTGTTGCCGCCAGTCGTCGTGGGTGTGTTGCTGTGAGCAAGCGCGTCCGTCGGCGATGCTTACATTGCTTCATCCGTGCATGCGTGCGTGCGTGCGTGCGTGCGTGCAAATTTATGGGCCGCCGCAAGTTGGGACACCTCCGCGAGCCCCAACAAGCGTGCGACGGCGGCGGCCCCGCCCGGCTGGGGTGCAGCGCCTCACGCAGGCAGCCTAGCTGCGGCCGGCGTGAGTGAAGGCAGCATGGCACCCAGGGCGCGGCGCGAGGGACGTGTGTACTGACGGCACTTGCTCGCAGCGCGTTGTGGGCGTGGGCGTGAGCATGGGCCTCCGTGTGGACTGCCCGTGCCTTTAGACGCAAGGCGCCATTGTGCTGGGGAGCAGCCCGGGCCGTCGGGCTGCATCGGGGGTTGGCGGGGCGGCAACAGAGTGCGCGCGCCGCGAGGTTTGGCCGGATGGGTGGGGCCGGCCTGAGGGCGCCCTGAGGGCCCTCAGACGCGTGTGCGCGCGTGCGGCGTCGCCGAAATGCGGCGCTGCCCCAGCGTGTGCGGTGCTGTTGTGGTGGGCCGGGGCTGCGTCGCCCCGTGCGGCTGCAGGGGCGGGGGGCCGTACGTCGGAGCCCTCATCGAGCAGGGCGCTAGCTACGGATGCTGCCACCGCACTGCGGGAAAGAGGGGTCCGGCCCGGCGGGCTCGCGGCCGCCGCGGCGCAGGCGTGTGCGCTGCTGTGGCGGAGATGGCCTGCGGCCTGCGGTCCCCTGGGTACTGGGTACGGCACCCACTGCGCGCACTGGCCGCCCAGGGCTGGGCGGAGTGGCCGCCGGAGTGGCGGCTTTCTTAACCCTACTTTGGCAAGCCAGGAATGCCTGCAATGACGACCGCCGACCGGCGAGGGGCGCGTCTGCTGGCTGGCGGCGACGGTGGCGGTGGCGGTGGACGTGGTGGCTGTCGACGTGGTCCCCGCCGCCTAGAGTAGTGCCCTGGGAGCTGCGTTGCCGGTCAGCCCTCGGTCGCACTGTCGGGGGGGCGCGGGTTGCAGCGGGCGAAGGGGTCATTGGCGGCCGTGTGAGCAGTGTGCCACTGGACCGGGCCCCTGCATAAGGGGTCGTGCGGCGCAGCTGCAGCTGGCGGCTGCTGGCTGCGTGGCGGCGGTGCGGCCCAGACGTATGTGTGCCCCTCGGCCGGGCTGAGGTCCTGGGGCCAATTCGAGGTGCTGGGCGTTCGGGTTGAAGGGGCTGAGAGGGGCAAGGGCAGGTGCTGCAGGCAGGTCGTGGCGCAGGCGCCTGCGGTGCGGGATGCAGGAGGGTGAGCGCCGCCGCAGGGTTGGGCAGTGACGGCGGCAGGCGGCGCGGGCAGCAGGATGGGGATGCGGGGGCGGGGGTTGCATGAGGCCGCGGCATCCATCGTGTCTCGCGAGCAGGCTAGCAGGCGGTGTTTAGGGGGCGGTAGGATTGGCGGTTGTCAAGCTTTGCAGAGGTCGAGGTCGGGATGTCGGGACGGGACGCGAGGGCGTTAAGAGCTGCAGCAAGCGCGCGCTGCTGCTGGAACCCGGGAGAGTGCGGCGCTCGGCCGTCGGCGGCGCGGTCGGCGGCACACTCCCCACCCCCGCACGGGCTTGTAACTTTATGACCGATGTGCGCGGCGCCCGAAGCCATCCTCCGCACGTCAGCAGCCCAGCCCCTGTCAGGTACTCTGACTTCATTCCACGCTGGTACGCATGTGTTCATGTACAAGGCCAAGCAACACGCCCCGCGCAGCACGGCCCCTGCGTGGGGCGCGGCGTCGCTGGGATCGATGCGGCGGCCTCTGTGCTGCGACGGTGCCGGGTGGTCGGCCGGGGCGCCTGTGCGGCCGGGCCATGTGTGGGCGCCACTGCAGTGCTCGCTCGGGTGAGGCGCGGCGTGCAGCCCCCGGGCAGGACTCGCTGCTTGCTCTGCCCGACACGTGACTGGCCGCCCAGCTGGCGGCTATCTCGTGGAGCCCTGGCATTGGGGCCGTGCGGGCGTTTGCCGGCGCCGTCGGTGTTGGTGGCTGCTGCGGGCGTGGTGCCGGTACGGACCAAGCGCAACGTGAAGGAGCGCTATGTGAGCTGTGCCTTCGGTCTTCCCTTGCGGGGTTGCAGCGGCTGGAGGGGGTTTTGGCGGCCGTGTGAGCAGTGTGTCGCTGGACAGGGCCCCTGCATAAGGGGTCGCGCGGTGCAGCTGCACCTGGCGGCTGCTGGCTGCGTGGCGGCGGTGCGGCACGTGGGTGGCTGGCCCTCACACCTGCTTGGGTGCAGGTGGGTGTGGTGGGGGCAGGGGCCGCAGGTGGGCCACGCGCACCGCTGCAACCGCGCCGCTGCTCGTAGCTTCGTAATGTGCACTGCGGCCGCCGTCCAGCGCCGGCCCGTGCAGAAGCTGCATCCCTGCGCTGGCGCTTACCATGTCGCCACCCAAAGCGCCCTAGACAGCAGCGCTCCGCTACAGCTGGGATCATAACAGCATTCGTGTCTACTAGTAGTATGTGGAAGTCTGGTATGTAATGCAGTGACGGCCGTGCGGCGTAGTAGCGGTGCACGTCGCCTCACGCCACGGGTAAGACACCGCGGCCTCGCCCCTGCAGGCTCAGGACCCTTGGCCCACCCAGCGCAAGCAACACGCCAACGCATCTGCGAACCGCCGCATGCACACACCACACCCACACACAGGGCGTGCCGCGCGGGGCCTTTGACGACAACTCATAAATGAACACACGGAGGCGTGTGACGTCAACATAGCAGCGACCACACGGCCCCCACGCATGCTGGCGGTGCCTACTGCCGTAGGGGGGAGCAGGGCATGCGCCGCCGCGCCTACCCCTCACACGGCCTCGAGGGTTGCAGGCGCGCACCCCCCCTGTGTGCGAATCCTTCGAACGACGAACACGGCACGCGCCGATGCAATGCGCGCAATACGAACAATACGCGCAACGATGCCGCAACGACAAACAATGTACGGCACACGCGCCGCGATGCAACCGCGAGCACAGCACAGCACAGCTGTGGGTTGTGCTGGACAACGGCGGACAGGGGCCGGCGCCGTGGGCGCCGAGGGCAGCTCGTGGCTTATCGCGGCCGCCGAAAATGCGAAACGACACGGCTCGCCGCAGCACCCACACGAGCGCTCGCCAGTGTGCCCGGCCACTCACCGGCCGAGCTCAGGCGGGCACACGGCGCACGGGCCCGTGGGTCACCACCAAACCGCCTCTGGCGCGCTAAGTACGAGCCCATTGCTCGCTTGATGGACCCACAGCTACGGTAAACCCAGGCCAGGCGGCCCACACGCCAGCGACGAGCAACGCCTCAGCACCGCCATGATCGCCACACGGCCACAGTGCCGTTGGACGCACCCCCTCCCTCCTCTCCTTCACGCAGCCAGCAGGCGATGCTGCGTGCGCTCACACGAACCATAACCGGCACACGGCCCAGAATACCCACCCCCCTCGCCCAGCGAGCAAGGCCCAGCGCAGCAGGCGGCGTGGGGTGCAGGGGAGGCGCGGCGCCCGTGGCTCCGAGCGCAGGGCTTCAGGTGCGGCGGCTGCACCCGACTGGCCAGCCTGCCACATACGGCGGGCTGCGCAGCCCACACATATCGTGTTCGTGCAAGTGCGCTCTGAGGTTTGCTACCTGCAAGGCAACACATCCTCTCGCCAATGCCTCCACACAGCAGGACGTGCGCACAGACCGCTGCACTGCCCGCAAGGGGTACGGACGATCACCCGCCGCTGCCACCACAGCCGCTGCCGCCACCCGCCGCTGCCACCACAGCCGCTGCCGCCACCAGCGGCAGCTACGGGACCCCGGGCTTCGGCACAGGATATGCGCTCAGCCCAGGTCAGTTGATCATCCTTGTTAGCCAAGCAGCCGACCGCTCGCCATGTGCAGGCGCGATGCCACCCGGGCGCTGGCCTGCTGAGCCCTTAGCCGTCGCAGGGGCACGGGCCCACGGCCATGCCCCAGATGCCCTTGAGCGCCCGCAGTGTGGCGACCGCCTTCATGAGCGATGGGCCGCAGGGGTAGAAGGGGTACGACTGCACGCAGCACTTGGCGAACCTGGGGGCAGCGGGCCGGGGGCAGGAGAAGGCGGTGAAGGGGTGGGGCAGCAGAGCGGGGCACGGCGGAAGGAGCAGGGGGTCAGGGGGCCAGGCAGGTACCCCGCACGGTCATGGCGCGGCGCGGGAGCGTCCTGGGGGTCCGCAGCTAGTCCGGCGCTGGCCGTAGCCCCGCGGCCCTGCTGGTGCGGTCCGAGCCCTTCTTCCCCTTCGCTCGTGCGGCCGCTCACTCCTTGGGCGTGAGGATGCGCAGCGCCGCAATGCAGATGGTGCAGCTGTAGAGCAGGTGCGTCTTGCCCATGAGCGAGCGGATGCGCTTGAGCAGCGCGATCTGGATGGGGGCGGGCGCAGGGCGAAAACGATTGGGGCAGGGGGGCAGCCAGGGGGAAGGCGTGTGTGTTTGGGTGCGTGCGTGCAGCTACCACCACCGGCACCCAGCCCACGGCCCCAGCCCCTGCTGCCCCAGGGCCCTGGCGGTGGCCCACCTGCCGCATCTCATCTGCCAGGGTCTTCGAGGTGCAGAGCATGAGGTTGGGCGACTCGCTCCGGGAGGTCAGTCGAGCGAGCTCCGACTGGGTGTCCTGTGTGGCGGCCGTGGAAGGGAGCGGGGGGGGGTGATACAGGGTTAATGTCAAGGGCGGGGGCCCGGCCCGGCCCAGATCTGGGAGGCAAGTCGAGCAAGCTCGCAGTGGGTGTCCTGCGTGAGCGATTGGCGGGCGGGGGCGGGGAAAGGAGCGGAGCCGAGGCGGTGCGGAGGGCACCTGGCGCGCCGGCGGCGGCATGCAGCGTTGCTGTCGTCGGCGAGGCCCCGAGCGGCCACATCTGTGTGAGCGTTACAGCTGCGTGCATGCTGCATGAGGCATCCCCAAGTCCGCCCCGCCAGCAGGCACTACGTAGGGTGCGGCGCCGGTGGTCTCCGCGTGACGAGCGCAACGGCGCTGCACCTGGGCGCTGCGCAGCAGCCGGCGCACCCCACCAGCGGCATGGCGTGCTGGGTACGGGGTCGTACTCTGTTTCGACCCTATGAATTTGAACACACTCGGGTCGTGTTTACTACATGTCCCTACTTCTGAACACACATGGCTTGGCACATATCAACATATCAGTTGTGGATGCAGCAGCCGCCGCAGTCGTACCAGCAGCTCGGCCTGCAGGCTGCCGTGCAGCACCTCGTAACTGGAGAAGAGCCGACACATGTCCTCCACCTGCTGCGGCTTCACGGTCATGAACCTGGAGGGGCGCGAGCAAGGGCGGCGGCAGCAAGGGAAGCACGAGGCGGGCGTGGCAGGGCAGGGCGCAAAGCATAGGAGAGTTGTGCTCAGCGCAGCGTGCGGCGGTGCGGAGACCCCCAAGGCTGCCCGCCGCCGCACCATGGCCTTGGGCGAGGAGCGGCTCGGCGCAGCGCCGCTCGCCTGCCCGCGGCAGCGCGCGGCCCCTGCCTCTGACCGGCCGAGCGATTCCCCGCCTGGCGCGTGACGACCCCCGCCACCTGAGCCGCCCCTCGCCAGATGCCGACGGCGGACCCTGGCCAGCTGGCTCCCCGTGGACCCCATGGGCCATAACCCCCGCCCGCCTTTCCCATCCCCTGCTGCCGCCCCGCCGCTGCCTTACATGATGACGTCCATCCAGTGCTTCTCCGGCGGGTCGCCGGCCACGCCCGTCTCCAGGTTGACTCCCTTGAGCTGCAGCAGCACGGTGGGCTGGAACATGCACACCAGCGCAGACCGCACCGTGGCTGCGGCGATGAGCTGCATGGTGGTGGGGTGTGTGGGAGGAAAGGCAGGAGGGTTGGGCGGAGGTGGGACGGGGAGCGGGGCCGGGAGTGTGGCGACTGCCGGCGGGCAGGCGGGCGCAGCCGTGGGTGGCAGGAGGGGGTTGGGGAGGAGGGGCGTGTGCGGATGACGAGCTGGCCGCCGCCGGCCTAGCTGTGGCCCGAGCCACGGGGAGCGAGCCGCATGGGCGCCGGTGGCACGGCGCCGCCACCAGGCTGCTCCCCCACAGGTCGCACACCCCTCCCAACACCGCACACCCCTCCCAACACCGCACACCCCTCCCTCCTCCCCTCACCTGCGTCACCCGCTCCTCAGCCCCGAGGTTGGGCTGCCCGCCCGCCTCCTGCAGGTCTAGCAGCGCCAGCGACAGGCCCTGTGGGGGGAGACGGACCGTGGGTATGTCGGGAGGTACTGGTAAGCTGGGGACGGGTACTGTGCAAGATGCCGCCAGCAACCTCACTGCAGACCCTATCCCTATCCCTATCCCTAGACACAGTGGAGTAGCAGTGGCGCGACAGGCCCAGCGGGGGAGGCGTGGGCGGCGCCCGGAGAGGCATGGCGGCGGCGGCAGTCATGGCGTGAGGGGGCTCAGCTCAGGGAGGTGCAAGCTAGGCCGTAGGCGCTGCCTTCCCCGCCGCTCCCCAAGGCGGGAGCGCAGGACTGGTACCAGGCGTAGACGCAATCCACCCCTTCCCTCCGCCCAGTCACGCACACATACACATTTAACCGCATTCCCTCTCCGCACGGCCGACGCGCCATTCCTCCCGGGTCAGGCTGGGCTTCGCTTCCGCACATGTGCATTTAACCGCATTCCCTTCGCGCACGGCCGACGCGCCACTCTACCCGGGGCGTGCTGTGCCGCGTGTGGGGTTCTGTTCTACCTAACACTGGAACACACACAGCTGTAACAAACACACGCTTTCCCCGCCGTCGTCCCCTCTGTTTTCTCCTACCTGCAGGTGCTGCTTGTACCAGACCTTGAAGCCGTCCACGCTGATGCCCCTCGCCCAGTCCAGCAGCGCCGCGCCCTGGGGCCCGCTCGGCACCAGCCGGGCCGCCTGCCACCCAAAGCTGCCTACGCTGCCCAGCCCCATGTCCACAACGCCCGCCCCGCTGCCCGCAGCTGCCAGCAGCCCCGCGCCCGGGGCCTGAGCCGTGGCCGCCGCGAACAGCCCGACGCCGCTGCCCGCGCCCGCCGCCACCGCCAGCACCCCGGCCTCGCGAGCCGCAAAGCCGCCGTCCAGGGCCGACGCCGACGCCACCGCCGGCGGCTGCACCTGCGATGCCTGTTGTTGCCCCTGCTGTTGCCCCTGCTGTTGCTCCTGCTGTTGCAGTTGCTGCTGTTGCCTTTGCTGGTCCTCCTGCTGCTGCATAAGGTTGAGAACAATGGAGGTGCGGTCCACCGCGACCTCCAGGATCTCGACCCGCTGCCGCAGCCCCGCCCGCTCCGCCTCCAGCGCCTCCAGCTGCGCCGCCCGCCCGGCCAGCTCCGCCTCCAGCGCAGCAACGATCGCCTTGGTCTTGGCGTTGCGCGTGGGCTTGCCCCCGGCGCCCACGCCCGCGCCGCGGTGACGGTGCGACTGAGACGCAGATGGCTGCGGGTTGGAGTGGCCGTGGGAGTGGCCGTGTGTGTAGGAGAGCGAGTGTAGCAGCTGCTGCGCGTGCGAGCGAGACGCGCCGCCGCCGCCAGCGGCACCGCTGCCGCTGCCGGTGGCGCTGTCCTTGCGGCGCAGCAGGTGCGCGGCGGCTCCGGGCTTGGCAGCGGCGGCGGTGGCAGCGAGCGGCGCGGCCGCGCCGCTGCTGAGGCTGCTGAAGCTGCTGCTGCCGAGCTCTCCGCTGGAGCGAGCGTACTCAACCGGCGACATCGCTGCCGCCGCCGCCGCTGTCGCCGCCGAGGGAAAGTCCATGCCGAAGCTACTGTCAAGGCGCAGCAGCGGTTGCGGCGCCGTGCCGCTGCCGGAGGGGCGAGGTCCGCCGCCGACCCTGCCGTAAAGCGCCCGCGCGATCAACTGGTCCAGCGTCGGCGCGCCGAACGACGCCAGCGGCGGCGCTGCCGCCGCCGGCAGCGAGCCCCAGGCCAGCGCCGACGCAGGCGCTGACGCCTGCACCGGTGCAGTGTCGGGCGCGTGCGACGCGGGGACCGTGGAGACGGTGCCGTGGCTGGGGATGCGGTCGACGCCCGGGGCGCTGGGCGACGTGAGGGAGCCGGCGGCCTCAAGGGCCAGCAGGCTCTGCAGCGCGCCGAAGAGGCCGCCGCCGCCGGCTGACGGCGCCGCTGGCGGGCCGGGCAGCGCGAGGGAGGACATGTCCAGCGCCGAAGGGCCCGGCGCCAGCGCGGACCCCAACGCAAAGGGGTTTGGTAGCGCCTGCGGCGCGGCGCCTTGCGGCGGTACCTGCCAGCCTGGCGGCCTCGGGTGCGGCCCGCTGGCCTGGGGCGCCTCCGCCTTCGCGCCGGCCGTGTCCGGAAGCGGCCACGCCGCTGGCTTTACGGCGCCGGTACTGCGTGGGCCGAAGCTGTCCTGGCTGCTGTCGTCGCTGCTGGAGCGGCTGGGGTTGTTCGAAGGCCCCGACCCACATGACGCGTTGTCGGGCCGGAGCCAGACAGCGCCGGCACCCAATCTGGCTGGCGGCGCTGAAGGGGCCGCGGCAGGGTCGGCGCCGGCGGCTTCGGCCCCGGGTGCGCCAGGAGCCCCACCTAGGCCTAATGCAGCCGCCTAATCGAGGGATGGGTGAGAGGCACACGTGACAGGGGAGGCACACGGGGCATTGAGCTGCACAGCACGAATGACGCAAGGCACATCGAGCAAGCGGATGGTGGTGGGAAGCGCCTATCGGGAGGGTTGGTGGGTTTCGGCGGGGGTGCGGGCTCTCAGCGTACACACCGCATGCCGGAGCGGACGTGGGCGGCCCCATCCCTCACCTGGCCCGCCGTGAAGTCCATCTGCACGCTGTAGTCATTGAGCGTGTTGAAGGCATCCGTGAGGGTCTCATCCTCCCCTTGCTTGCCTGAACGGCAAATCGAAATGGGTGTTAACGCGGGTGCATGCCATACGAGAGGGACGTTTCGGGGCGTGCTGGACTCCTCGACCGTGCACAGTAGCGGACGCTAGGGTGCTCAGCGACGGACTTGAGCGCAGCATAAGCCAAAGCCGTGGGCGCGTTCTGTGAGAGCCTTATTTACTCACGCATCCCCCACGTTTCATACTGTCCGGGCACCCTGACGCACCCAGCCAATCATCTAGCCACGACACAAATTTAGGGTCGTCGGCAGGAGCAGTAGCAGCCAAGGCGAGCGCTGCGACCGGAAGTTCTCTTGTCGAGTCCATTGTTCGAGACGCTGGCCCAAGAGCAGCGAGCTCAGCCACCGAGCCAGTTTTATGCTTGTAGTCGCTCCCTTCACGTTTGTTGCAGCTCCGGCCCGCACAGCCGGTTTGGTCGATGTGAACGGAACGCCAGGAAATCGCGCTCTAAAGCAACAGGTGCGGCTGCTACGTAGCGCCACGCGTGATGGGGGGTAGTGCGGTGTGGCGCAACGTGGGCCTGCTCCGGTTACAGTGAGTTCACGAGGACTGGCTTGGACTTTGCGTGATTGCCACTCAAGATGTCATGGCCTCGCTCGATTGTAGCAGCAGCAGCAGCTGTGTATGGTGCCAGCGGCGGTTGGTGGGGTTTCGGCCGGCGTAATCGTGGGGTTGGCGTAATCGCGATCCAGGCGATCCTATGTGCCGGCCTTCAGACCGTGCGTCCTAGAGAGTACCAAGTGCTCCTGTAGGCCGAGGGACGGATGGCGGCGTGCCACGCGTGGCGTGTCGCGACTGAGGCCCAGGGCAGCCCCTGGCAGCCACAGAGGCCCCAGGAGGCCCAGCCCCGGCTGCACCGACCCCTACCGACCCCTGCTCGTCCGCGTCGTTCCGTGTCGCTCGGTTCCATCATTCCATCAATTGGGAGGGCGTCGGGTCTCACGGCGCGAGCGAGGGCCCGCCCGGCGTCGGGCCGTCGCTGCTGGCAGGCCCCCGCGGCCAGGAGAGATGGGAGTGTGACTCGTGTTCTGGGACAGTGGTGGCATCCACGGCCGGCGGCGGCGCGATGCCGCCGGCTTCCGCCGGCTGCCGGTTCTACCGACTGTATCTTTGGGGGCAGGGCCAACTACTATGTATCTTGGGCATTTGGGGGCAGGGCCGGGCGTCATGCTGCCGGAATGCAGGTTAATGATAAACTAGAACGAAGTCACAAAAGGAGTATCTGTAACCTGCGAAAACGTGAATTCATCGATATCTCCTGCGTAGTCTGGGATGAAAGGTGACGGCAGGCAGGCCACAAGGCCGAAGACAGGAGTGCGGCTGTGCAGCGTACCTGAGCGCGGGACGGCGCGTTATCCAGCCAAACATGTGGAAGGGGTCCGCTGACTGCTACTGGCGCGGGGCCACGACAACCCAGCCCAACCCAACGCAACGGGAACCGAACCCAACCCCATGTCAGGTTAGGTCAGCGGGGTGCAGCGGGGTCGGCGGGCAGCAGGAGCTGAGAGCCGTCTTCCAGCGTGGAAGTCATTGGAGAGTACCTGCGACAACCGCCAGTAATGCCAGCCCGGGGACTCTAAGACTTTATCAGAGTGTTGATGTAGGTGAAGGTGTGAAGAGCCTTGTGAGCTCGCACGGGCCGCACGCGTGCGGCGGCGGCGTTGCTGAGATGCGACCCCCGTGCGGCCGAGCAGCTGTCAAACGGCGACGGCGGCTTCCATCGGTTGATGCCAGCGTACTACTGACAGGGGTTCACAGTGACGCTTGGTCTCGTGTGCCTGCGTGTGCCGGTCCTTTCGACGCCGCACCAGGCACGGCAAGCAGATGAACTGACGCATCGCGGCCCGCGCCGCCTTACAGCCTGAGTCGGCCAACCCCTTGGCAGCGCCGGCTATACCCCCGCCTGCTTTGTGCACAGCGACCGCACCGCACATGGGGCCTATCGCCAGAGGTGCATGCGGCGAGCTCCACGGGGCGCTAGCTTCCCCGTCCAATGCTGCTGTAGTGGGTCAGCTGGGAGCCGGCCGTCAGTGCCGTGGATCACGCGTCTCCCGCACGCCTGCCTGCCTTGAGCAAAGCGGCCGCGCCGCCCACTGCCGCTGTTCGGTGGCAGTCCCACTGCACCCCGGGCTCGCTGGTCCACCTTATGCGCCGCAACGCGACCCAAACCACGGCCCCATGCCGGCCCCCGAAGCAGCGCCCCCCCCCCCCCACACACACAAGCAGCACCCCACGCGTGCAACGCCGCGTGGTGCTCGACCCAACCAACGCCGCACGGGTAGTCACGACAGCGCCGCACGTGCGCACGACACACCCCGCGGCCCCCACACGCGCTTCATGCCGCACACCCCTCCCCCGGCCCCCTTCACGCTCAAGCCGCGAACACGGCCGCAATTATGGCAAGGGCTTATAGTACACAAACTGTCCCAGCTGCGCAGAGGTGCATGGCTCGCCCCAAAAAGAGGCCACCCAGACCAGACGCACACCAGTATGCGGTATGCATACCTCACGTGTTCATACTTCGAGCAACATACGCGCCGCCCCGCAACAGCACACGCTGGCATGCTGTACGTCGTACCGTACGGCAGCGAAGCTGCGGCGGTGCGAGGCCTGGACGCGCAGCCTCCCGAGCAACCGATCCGGCGATCGCAATAGGTAGGACACGAGCCAGCGAGGTCAAAGCCACTCAGGCCGCGACATATGCTTATCGAACAATGGTGCCGCGCAAGACACGGAACTCGGCCGCTCACACGAGCGCGAGCCAATTTGCGCGGCCGGCCCCCGGCGAAGGCGCCAACCGGGGGCCGCGGCCGCCACCGTCGCTCGCCACGCGCCACGCCCCCAACTCCACGGCCCCAAAACCCAAAACCACCGCACATCATCAGCGATGAAAGCAACACCGCGCAAGGTGGATGAATCACGACTTGGCTGCCCGGGCGGTGACAGCTCACCCGGAACACACCATCTTATATGGTAGGCGACGCCGCATCCTCAGCCCACAGCCGGCACGCGGCGAGTCGCCTATTGTGCAGCCTTCGGCTCACTGCAGCAGCTTGAGCAGTCCTGGGCGGACGTCAGCTCATGGCAACGCCCGCAGAGCCGCGGGTGCGCCCGCAGTGGGCAGCATCAGCAGCGCCGCCCCCTGCCGCGCGCAGCGGCAGCAGAAAATTGCAGCCCATCTTGCTTTCAGATAGAATATGTTTCACAGCCCACCCCTGGAACCTGGCCGGCACCCATGGGCCGCACTAAGGTCCAGGCGAGACACGCCGGCAGGACCCATGCGTCGAGGCTGCCGCCGGGCGACGGGCACGCACGCATGGCACCCGCCGCCGCCACGAGAGCCGCACCCGCCGCCGCCACGAGAGCCGCACTCCTTGAGCCCCCACTCCCACTAGAGCACCCGTCTTGCAACCCGCCGCGAGCAGCTGCCGCGAGTCGCCGGGCAAATCAGCACCGCCCCCCTGTCGTCGTCAAAACCCCACACAACCATGGTGGCCTGGCCTCCCCACAACGGCCCGCGCAGATGGCAGGCCGCTTCATGTGCAGCCAGAGGCGCAGGCACGGACCGCCCGCCGCCGCCACTGCCACCATCGGCGCCACGGCAACAGCGGGCGCCTCCCCACATCCCAGTGCGCGTTTGATCACACACCCCGCCCCCCCCCGCCGGGTTCGCTACACGTCAATCAGCACGCTCCGCAACCCCGCCCCACCTGCCATCAGGAACCCCGCCCCGCATGCCACTAGGAACACCCGCCCCACCTGACATTAGCCATCCGGCCCCGCCTGACGTTGGAACTAAAGAGCAGTTCGCAAAGTCCCTGGCGCGGGCCCCACTCAGCCTTGGTAGGGTCCCTCGCCCACGCCCCAGATGCCCTTTAGGGTCCTCAGCGTGCTGCAGGCCTTCATGAGCGATGGGCCGCAGGGGTAGAACGGGTACGCCTGAACGCAGCACTTGGCGAACCTGGGGGCAGCGGGCGGGAGGGTTGGGGACGGGGTGAAGGCTGGTTTCGGTAATGGGCGCAGGGGTCCGGCGGCCGGACCGCCCTGCAGTTCCAGACGCGACGGGGAGAGGCTACGAGGTCCTCAGCACGCCCGCAGCCTGCCAGCCAGCTGCGCGATGCCCCCGACCCCCAGCCGCAGCCCGCGGCGCCGCGCCCGTCCGTCGCTCGTGCGGCCGCTCACTCCTTGGGCGTGAGGATGCGCAGCGCCGCAATGCAGATGGTGCAGCTGTAGAGCAGGTGCGTCTTGCCCATGAGCGAGCGGATGCGCTTGAGCAGCGCGATCTGGATGGGGGCGAGGCAGGGCGGGGGGGCAGCCAGGGGGAAGGCGTATGCGTAGGAGCGTGTGTGCGAGTTCGGTGCGCAGTGCAGATACAAGCAAGGCACCGAGTACGGCGGGCCCTCCGCACGCCGAGGCACGGCGCTCCAGTGCGGCACACGGCGCCGCGGCTCATCGCCGCAACGCAGGCCTCCACGGGGCCCCAGCCCACGGCCCCAGCCCCAGCCCCAGCCGACGGCCCCAGCCGACGGCCCCAGCCGACGGCCCCAGCTCACGGCCCCAGCCCACGGCCCCCGCCGACGGCCC
>BDDC01001459.1:1168-20377 GCA_001662425.1 Chlamydomonas sphaeroides
TCGGCCAGGGCGGACCCGGGCTACCTGTGAGCAGCGGCCTGAGGGGGCAGCGATACATTGGGATGAGGGCATGCTTGGCGCCTCCCGCCACCGCCGTGTCTGGCGATAACAAGTGCGAACACAACTGTGTGTAGCAGAGGGCGTGCAGAGAGAAATTGTAACGAGCGCGCGGAAGGCGGCGTGTAGAGCGAGGTGGTTGAGGCGAGCGCTGTGGGCTCCGCCGGTACTGGGAATGGCAGCGGCTGCCGCGGGTTCACAGGTGTCAGTGACAAACATCAGCAGTAGCGAGGGATGGAGTACGGAATGGCGCAAGGGGGTATCGCATCGCGCCGGCAATGTACGCGCGCGTCTGCCAGGGCGGACCCAGGCTACATTTTGAGGAGAGAGAGAGGTGACAACGGGTTGCTGTGGCTGCATGGGCCCCTTCGGCAACGTGACGACAGACAACGAAGCATAAGCCGGAAGCACGGCAGTGACGGAGGGGCCCGGGAAGACACGGGCCGTGGAACGTAGCTGAATGCGCCTTGCGGTGCCTAGCCAGGGCTGGCTGCCGCGCGTCGTCTACAGTGAGAGCCATGTGAGGAATCTCGTGAGCCCACGGCAACATGCATGTGCTGCTGGATGGCTGGATGTGCACACGCGCAAGTGGCATTCCGCCACTGGGGCGCCGACGAGGCTGCCCCGCGTGACATACATACATGGGGACACGCGAGCGCGGAACCATGGGATGCCGGTCTATGGGGACGACGGCGGCGAGACATGGGGTGGCAGGCATGTATGGCTGGCTGGCACCGCAATGTGCTGCCAGGGGGGGCCGACTGCTACTGGCGCCCAGTACATACCACCGACGGAGGGCAAGATGACGGCGCTCGAGTCATCAATCGATGCGGTGGACGGTTCGCGGCGGCTGTGGGAGCGAGCGAGCCGCATGGTGGCTGTGCTGCCTTACCGCACTCTCGCATTCTGGCTGTACAGGGGCACACACCGGTAGGGGACGCATCACAGGCGGCTCGACGTCCTGGCTGCACTCGTGAAACGGCTAACGATGCGGCTCAGTCACCATGCAAGTGCCGCTGGCTAGCACCCGCCGGTACGCTTGCATGCATGCCACACGGCATTCGTGGAACGTCCCCATCTTCCGAAGGCGGGGCCGGCGCGCGGCTCGTGGGCGTGGGGTGCTTTAGCGCCATGAGAAGGGGTGATTGCGGATGGGACAGGGGCCATAAACAGCTGCAAAGAGTGCGAGAGGGTGCCGCGGTGGCCGCGTCGTCGGCTTGGCCGGCAGGCGGAACAACGCGCGCGCAGCACACCGCTACCTGCCTGGTCCGCCAAGGGCAGACTCTGCCCTCGCTCTCCCCTGGGCCCACCACGTGCCGAGCATGCGAGCCGCCGCTGGAGCGTGTAGAATAACGACAAGTACTCCGATGTGTACACATACACGCGGTGACAAAAACCATGGCGCGTTCAGCAGGTGCGACCGAAACCTGTGGCTGCCGTGCGCGTGGTCCATGTGACGCCAGGTGTGCGGCCGGAACGCGATTGTGAGACAGGAGTCTGTATGGAGGCACCAGCGATGCATGCCTGTGCGTGTATGCCGAGTGCCGAGTGCCGAGTTGAAATAGTTGACTGTTATCGCCCTGGCTACCGAGCAGCGCATAACCTGCGGTCATTGAGTTGGCCCTAGGTAGGTAGGTGAGCGTGCGCGTATGTGCGTGCTGCTGTGTGTATGTACGTACCTATGCATATGTCCGGCTTATGGACTTGTTTTACAAGATAGAGCAGCCCCCGGGTAGCGACCCCTAGACGTCACCGCAGCAGTAAGTGACACAAGGTTCGTTGCTGGTCGGCCGCGTCCATCATACATAGCGTTATGACGGTGACATGCCGCTGACATGCCACTGCGGCCTTGTTTCTGTCACTTTCTGACATGCTGCGGGGTCCGACGTGAATGCCCTGGCCAAATTAAAAGCTCAACCCATGCATGACGACCTGATGCGCCTGACACCAGCACCCAGGCCACAAGCGTTGTCGCGGTCGCGTTAGTTGTACGCAAGCATTACTTCATACACACAACCAACAGCGCAGAGAATCGCATGCGCCACGACCTCACGCACGGCTGCTTCATTCGTCACGCGCCGTCGCGACGCGGTCATCGCCTTGCATCTTTTGTTGCTCTGTGCACTCTCGTCAAAGTGCGCCGGGGAGGCGGCGGCGACACCGCGCGCGACGTCGCAGCTTCGTTCGTTCCTGCCCTTCACTCGTCGACGCGGCGCGCGCAGCGATATGTGGCCACATGTTTCAGAGCCGGCCACGCGACGTGGACAGGGCAGGCGGCGCTGCGGCGGTGGAGGGCTCCCCGGCTGCTCGGCGCCGGTCGCACGTGTGGTCCCCGCCCTGCTGCTGCTGCTGCTGCTGGTGCGCTGCGGCAAGGCTCAAGGTGCGTTGGACCCGCGCGCTGCAGCCCCTGTGCAGCCCTTTGCAGGAGGCGTATGACCTTGTTAGGTTGCCGCAGCAGCAGCTTCCGCCACCCCCGCCATCCCCTGATCCAATCAGTCCCCTGCTGTGCCTACCTCCATCCCGTCCCCTCCCCAACGTTCCAGTGTACGACCTGGATGCCGTGGTGGACTGGACCGGGCCCCAGGGAGACGTGTACAACATAACCTGCTGCAGCACCTCAATGGTGACGCGTGGCGGCCGTTACGGGGGCGACAACACCGACTTTGGAGTCAACGCGGAGACCGTGGTCTGGGCTGCGGGCGAGCAGGCGCCCGATGCAGCCACGTACCATGCGTGTGCCGTACCGTATCGATACACAACCAACTTCTGGTTCCGTGTAACGATGACAGTGACGCAGCACGGGACGGTGGCGGCTGTGCAGCACGCTTTCATACGAAGCACAGCGCAGTTGGGCAACCGGCGCTGCTCTCCAGGTGAAGCGGCGTATGTGGGCTCTTACACCCTGGCCAGCAACAGCACGCCAGCTCCTGCGGTCAATGCCTCGGGCTCTGACGGCGGAGGGCGGCCCCCGGTACTGGGCCTCCGCCTCGAGTGGCAGCTGGGTGAGCAGGCGTACAGAGTGGCGGGTGTGAGGCTAGTGAGGCGAGGGGCATCACAGCAGGGGGCGGGGTGGTTGGAGGGTTGGAGGGTTGGGAGGGCTTAGGGGCTGGGGGGAGCTTGGGGATTGGGAAGGCCCTGGTGTGTTGTGGCAGCTTCAGACTCATCCATGTGGGGCTGCGTGGCTGCTGGGGCCCCGTGAACTGCACTGCCTTGCTCATTGTGTATCCTAACATCATTTGTGTGCTGCCCGGCGGCCCTTGTTCGTGTCTCCTCACCGCAGCTGCAGTGTACGACCTGGATGCCGTGGTGGACTGGACCGGGCCCCAGGGAGACGTGTACGGCATAACCTGCTGCAGCACCTCACGCGTGACGCGCGGCGGCCGTTACGGGGGCGACAACACCAACTTCGGGGTCAACGCGGAGACCGTGGTCTGGGCTGCGGGCGAGCAGGCGCCCGATGCGGCCACGTACCACGTGTGCGCCGTGCCGCAGGGGCAGCCATTGAGCAGGTTCTTCTGGGTCACGCTCACGGTCGCGCGCTTTGGTCAGGCCATGTCAACAGTGGACGCGTACATCGAGGGGAGCGCACGGTCCGCCGCGGCGTGTGAGCCAGGGCAGCCAACCTACGTGGGGTCGTACACCCTGACCACCAATGATAGCGCGCCAACGGCACCACCGCACTCAGTGTCTGTCGGCACTGGCACGGTGCCCGCTCTGGAGTTTCTCCTGCGGTGGGAGCTCGTGCAAAGTGGGTTGCGGTTGTTGCGGTTGACGATGAGCAGCAGCGAAGCTTTGATGGGCTGCGAGGCCTAGCTGGGATACAGCCATGGCTTGTGAGCCCCACGTGCGTACTGTGCTGAATGCATGTGCGTGTGCGCAGGGCCTCCCTCCCCGCCAACCCCACCGTCATCGCCTCAGCCCCCGCCATCGCCGTCACCACCACCGCGTGAGCACACTCGAGCTAGGCCCTGCGGCGCGGTTATGCAGGGCAGGCCGGCAGCAGTGCCGCCCCTCTGAGCTGCCCCCCTGCTGGTTTGATCGACTGGTTTAACTGCAGGGCCACCCGCATTGCCGCAACCACCGCCGCGGCATCCACCGCCACCATCCGCGCCACCCCGTGAGTCAAGCCGGCGGCCGCTCGACATAGCTGCTGAGCTGCAAGGACCATGCAACCCCAACCTAACGTAACCGCATGGTGCCCGCCCCTCGCCTCCCCTCATGCATGGATGCACACAGGCCCACCTCGCTCTCCTGGAGCGCCGCCGCCACCCAGCCCACCACCGCCAGCACCCCCGAGCCCCCGCCCTCCACTGTACCCCGGTGCGAACCAAACGGACAGTAGCCACAACCCAGAAGAATATACCAGCATTGCGGTAGTCAACAGCATGTTTATTTCTTGGTGCAGGCAGGCCGTCCCCACATACAGCAACGCCGCACTCAGTCCAACAGACACTGCTCCAACCTGCCTCCACTCGCCCGCCCCTGCCTGCCGCCTGACTTGCAGGCTCCATGCCTCTTGCGCTCTACGTTCCCATCATCCTCAACATACGCTACCGAGAAGGCTTCGACCGCCGCCCGTCGAGCAACGGGCCGGTGCACTACCTGTATCATGCAGGCAGTGAGAACGCCGAGAGCAGGCACGCCGTTTGCATGGACGGCTGGAGTGACGGCGCCGCGGACCTGGCGTGCCGGGAATATCAGGACCGTGATGGCTGGCGGCCGTTCCGCGGAGGAACGGCCTACTTCCCAGCAATCGACAATGCGCAGGAGATGGTGATCTACTCGGACCCACGGGACTACCTGGCCCACGTCAACTGCCCCACTGGGGCCAGCTCCTGGTCGCAGTGCACGGCCGTGTTCCTGCCGCGGACCATGTGCGCGTCCCTGGCCATGTCTTACTGTACGGCCGGCGTGCCGTCGAGGATCACGTTCCCAGGGACGCCACCCCGCCCACAAAACCCTTCGTCCGGCCCATCGCTCCGCCCGCCTCCCACGGCGCAGACACGTGAGTTGCCTCATCCAGGGTCCAGCTCCGTGATAGCTGCGCCCAGCTGCAGTGCTCTGAGTTGCTGGCTGGTGAGGGGCATGAATGGACACCGACCGTAAGCGTGCGTGCCGCGCTGCAGAGCGGGCGCTGAGCGTCGCGGCCGGCTTCCGCCACTCGTGTGCGATCCTGGACTACGGGCTCGTCAAGTGCTGGGGGTAAGCGTGCCGCAGCGCGATACCTGCCGTGCCCTGCTGCAGCTAGCTGCTAGCGGTGTTGATAACCAAGCTGCAAGGCACACCCTCAGGTTCAATAGCTTGGGGCAGCTGGGCAATGGCCGACGAGGCAACAATGTGGGCGACGCCTTTGGCGAGATGGGCGATGCGCTGCCCTACGTGGACTTGGGCCCTGGAGCGGTGGCCGTGAGCCTGGCCGCGGGCGGCTACCACACGTGCGCCATCCTCAGCGACGGCCAAGTGAAATGCTGGGGGTGAGTCACGCACCTGGGGGACCAGACAGCTTACTTGTGACCGTACATACGTATGTATGTGGAGTGGGATTGCGTAAAACACTTTACAACTGCTGCATTGTCGAACAACTACTGCCAATAGCCGTAACTTGGGAAGTAGTGTTCATTGGTTGGCGGAAGTGGTGAGCGTCTGCCCTTCAACCTGTACGTACCTGTACGTAAGGATGAGAGGTTAGTAAGCTTGGAGGGACAGGCCGCAAGGGTGTTGCACAGTTAGCACAGCTTGTGGCCGTGCGTGGCTAGGGTTACCTGGGGTAGTTGGATTTCGTAACAACAGCAGCCGACTGCTGAACGGCTGCCGATGGCCGTAGCGTGGGTTGTATATGTTGGTCGGCGAACATCGTGAGCAGCTGCATGCCGTCTCACGATCGCTCCACACCACAGGGACCACTCTCGGGGACAGCTTGGTGTGGACCTGGGGTACGACTACGATGGGGACGGCTGGGGCTCCGACCCTGGCGAAATGGGCTCCGCCCTGCAGGCCGTGGACCTCAGCCCTGGGCACCGAGCGACCGCCATTGCTGCCGGGCGTTACCACACCTGCGCCGTTGTGCAGCCAGGGGGCGTTGTCAAGTGCTGGGGGTAAGCTGAGGCGCCACGCACGCACGCACGGCAGCGTAGCAGGCTATTGATGCGTCCTGTCTAGCTAGGTGCTTGCTCGCTGTGCAGAGCTGCATGCAAGTGTGCGATGGTCGGTCGTGCATGGAGAGCTGCCGCCATACATGCTGCGCGCGCTTGCACATACATGCACGCAGGTCCAACGAACACGCCCAGGTCGGCTCCGGCGGCGCTCTGGCTAACTTCACCATGGCGGCGATAGACCCTGGCCGGGGGCTCGAGGCAACCGACGTAGTAGCCGGCGGCGAGGTTTCATGCGCTTTGCTGCAGCCAGGCGGCCAGGTCAAGTGCTGGGGCTGGAACGACGAAGGGCTCCTTGGCAGTGGCGACAGCCGCAACTGGGGCCAGGCGCCCAGCGACATTGCATGGCGCTTGCCGGTAGACCTCGGCTCAGGCATGAGCGCCACCGCCTTAGCAACGGGCACGCAGCTGCCCACATCCTACCCGCATGGCCACGTCTGTGCCTTGCTGCAGCCTGAGGGGCGCGTCAAGTGCTGGGGGTGAGCGGGGGGCACTGCTGGCTGGGGGTGCGTGAGCCGGCACATGCATGGCGGAAACATTGCGTACACACGCACACCATTGGTACAGACACATGCGACTCGCTCGCAGTGCGTTCTATGCGTACTTTGCCGACCGCGACCGCTCCCGCGCGCCTGCGCACCGCAGGTCCAACGGCTACGGCCAGCTGGGGCAGGGCGACACGCGGCCCCGGGGCAACCGCCCTGAGGACTTGGGGCCGGGGCTGCCCAGTATCGCCCTGGGTCCAGGCCTCAGAGCGACCGCCGTCGCCGTGGGTGGGAACCACAGTTGCGCCTTGTTGGAGCCAGGAGGCATCGTCAAGTGCTGGGGGTAGGTTTGGTGAGGGAAGGTGGGCTGGTCGGGAGCACCGGCGGCAGGAGAGAGGCGTGCCGGTACGAATCTTCATTCATTGACATGTTCTCAATCCCGAACGTGTTGCAGGCAGAACCACCGTGGTCAGCTGGGCATCCCCAACGATCTGCGTCCCCGAGGCGACACGCCCGGCAGCATGGGGGCCGCACTGCCAGCCGTGCCGCTGGGCGAGGGGCTGAGGGCGGTTGACATCGCTGCCGGTACCGACTTCACGTGCGCTATCTTGGAACCTGGACGACTGCTGAAGTGCTGGGGGTGAGTACTGCTCCCTGTCTAGATACGGTAGCTGCCCGCTACGGTGCCCGCTTGCGGTGGGCCCTGCTGCATGCTTCACATCACTGCAGCTGCTATGCTGCCGCTCTATCTCCGGCCCCTTCCCTGACCCCCACGCGCACACACCCGCGGGCCCTTGCTTGCCTGCCCCACGTCCAGAGACAACTGGTATGGCCAGCTGGGTGCTGGCCAGCTCAGCACCAGCGTCCTACTACAGTACGACAGCAACCCAAACCTGGTTGCGTTGGGCACCGCACCGGAGCCCAGGCCGTCGCCGCCCCCCGCGACCCCACCCGCGCAGCCGCCAGCAGCACGCCCTGTGGGTCCACCGCAGCCTCCTCTGCAGCCGCCAGCGTCCCCAACGCCTCCCAAGGCACCAAGCCTGCCAGCACCCCCGCCCTCTCCCCCACCACCTCCTCTGCCCCCACCGCCGCCGCCGCCCCCCAGCCCTCCAGCCCCTGCTCCCCGGCCCAGCGTGCCACCCAACGCCAACTACACCTGCCGCATCCGCCTCACCGCCAGGGAGCAGTCCATCCACTGCCAGCCCACCAGTCCTGGCAGCAGCACCACCGTCAGCGCAGCTCTGTTGCCGGTCCTCGTGGGCGGTGGGCTGCTGAGCCGCCTGCTGGCAGCTGGCAGCAGTGGCGACACGAGCACCATCATCAGCGGTGTCACGCTGCTGCAGCGCCCCACGGAGCTGCCGTACATGACATATCAGCGCACCAACCGCCAGCCCATCACAGACCTTCCTCCAGCCTCCGAGGACTGGGGCTTTACGTTCTACGACCTCAACTCCCTGACCCTGGTGGACTCTCTGATTGCGGACATCCCCCTCAGCACCGGCGGCCCCCTCATCCAGTGCCTTGGCTGCCCCCAGCTCGTTCTGACCAACCTCACGCTCTCCAACCTCACCGGCAGCCCCCTTAACATCAGCAACTATTACGGCAACCTGCTCAACGTGTCTGATCCATCCGTATTCAGCGACGCCAGGGAATTCTCCGAGTTCTCCCGGCCAAGCCGTCGTGTTTACGGGCCCATCCACGCCACTGGCATGAGAGCAGCAACCTTGGCAAACTTCACGTGCGCCTCTGTGGCAGACGCGCACGGCTGGGCATGTGTCTTGCTGCAGACCGACCCAGCCGCACCCAGCCGCAGCATCAGCATCGCTGACAGCCATATCACGGGCAACTCCGTGGTCTGGGGAGGAGCGTACGGCACTGTGGCTGGCCTGCAAGAGTTCATCGATTCCAAGTACCCGTCAGCCTATGTCTTAGGCTTCGGGGCAGTTGTCGTCCGCTCCCAGCGCGGCACCCTCCCGATGGCAATACACCTCAACAACACGCGCCTTCATAACAACAGCGGCAGCCACGGTGCCGCCATCTCAGTCGATGGCAGCACAACTAGGGACACCATCCATGTCACAAATTCGAGCCTGGTGCGGAACACCGTGACGCACAGGGGAGGCGCCGTGTTCAGCCGTGGCGACCTCGCAGAGCTCGTTATCAATGCTTCTGTTGCCGAGGGCAATGCGGCTGTTGGCGATAGCACCTGGCGCCGCATGGCTGTCAGCAGCTCGGGTGGTGCTTTTCACGTGTCTGGCTCCCTTGGCCGGCTCATGGTGGTTGGCGGCAGCCGGCTTGTTGGAAACAGCGCTCCCAGCGGCGGCTCTCTGGCAGCTGTGCACATTGACACCATCTCATTCAGGGACAGCTTCCTCAGCAGCAACCTGGCGACGTACTCTGGTGGAGGGCTGCACATTGGCGGTGCCATCGGCCGTGTGCAGCAGGTGCTGATTGCAAACACAGTGATGTTGGGCAATCGCGCCGAGGCTGGAGATGGCGGCGTGCTCTTCAGCAGCCTGGCTGTGGGGGCGCTTGGCATCACCAATGGCAGCTCCCTCACCAACAACACCGCCGGCAGTTCTGGAGGCGTAATAGCCGTGGCTGCACCAGTCGACACGCTTACAGTGGACAGCGCCAGCAGCCTCAGCGGCAACCAGGCCCTGGGTGGCTCAGGTGGAGCTGTGTCAGCCGCCAGCGGTCTTGTGACCGTCAGCAATGGTAGCTGCTTTACTGGTAACACTGCCAACAGTAGTGGTGGCGCACTCAGCTACAGGGAGCGACTGCAGCTTGAGGTGTCTGGTGGCAGCTGCCTGTCCAACAACAGCGCCAGAGCATCCGGATCTGGGCTTGGTGGAGCGGTCTTCATGGGCAGCGGCGGTGTCAGCCTGTTCAACAACAGCTCTCTGAGACATAATAGCGCTGGCGGTAGTGGAGGGGCCATCTTTGCAGTCGGTGTCATTGGTTTACTCACAGTGAAGGCAGGCTCAGAGCTCACTGGCAACGCTGCCCTCAGTGGCAATGGGGGTGCTGTATCTGCTGGCCAGGGTGTTCAAATCACCACTCTCGCCTCGGACAGCAGCATGGTCGAAAACAGCGCAGCGATTGATGGGGGCGCTATTTACAGCAATGGCGATGCAAGCATCTTGGTTGCTGGCAACAGCATGGTCAGTAGCAACCATGCGTGGCGCAGCGGTGGTGCTCTATATGTGGCCGGCACACTTGGGTTGCTGAGTGTCACCGACCAAAGCAGCTGCAGCAGCAATGTGGCAGTGGAGAGTGGAGGCCTATTCTATGTGCAGCAGGAGGCCACGAATTTAACCATACATGGCAGCAGCACTGTCAGCCACAACCATGCTAAGCGGGGAGGTGTGCTCTACTGCGAGCGTGATGCTGGCAGCATCAGCATTACAGACGGCAGCTATGTTCAGTCCAATGAAGCAAAGCAGGGCGCTGGTGGGGCCTTCTGGATTGGCGGTGGGCTAGGCCAACTACTGCTGTGGAGCCACAGTACAGCCAGCAACAACAAGGCGGCCACGGATGGTGGCATGGCCTTAATAGGCGGTGCACTCAGCACCTTGTCAATCACAAACAACAGCAGCCTGTCTGACAATGCAGCTACGTCAGGCGCAGGTGGCGCCTTGAGTGTCTTGGGAATTGTTGGCAGTGTGGTGCTTGGATACTGGAGCGCTGCTGCCAACAACTCTGCTAGCACATTTGGCGGCTTCCTCTATGCTCCATCAGGCCTAAACACCTTCCTGGCCGCTAACCACAGCTACATCAGCCACAACGAGGCCAGCAGTGGCGGTGCTCTTATGGCTGCCTGGCTTGGCAATGTCACGCTGCTGTCGCAAAGCGGCATGGCTAACAACACGGCGCAAGGCGAGGGTGGTGCAATCAACGTCCTATCAGACGTGCGAGTGGAGGTCCGTCTGTCAGACGGCTCCTTCCTCAGCCGCAACCAAGCCCTGGCCGGCTCAGGGGGCGCACTGTCCGTGAGTGGCAACCTGACTCAGCTTATGCTGGAGGGAGGCAGCTCTGTTTCTCACAACAGAGCAGCAACAGAGGGTGGTGCCATTCGCTTTTCATTTGCCAGCCAGGCGATTGTGACAGAAGGCAGCCTCCTTGAGGGCAACGTGGCTGGCACCTCTGGTGGTGCGCTCTGGGCAAAGCAGATAGCCAGGCTTCATCTGACGGAAGACAGCAGGCTGCTCAGCAACATTGCCTTGGCAGGAGACGGAGGCGCACTTCAGGTGGAGGAGTCCCTGCCTAGCTTCCAGGCCAACAAATCTGCGTTAGTCAACAACACTGCACAGCGGGATGGTGGTGCCATCCGGGTGGGTCTCAGGCTCACGCAGCAGCATGAGTGGTCACTGAATGCGATCAATTTTACAGATAACAGCGCGCAGCGTGGTGGTGCCCTGATGCTGTCGATATCAGCTGCTGCTGGCAAGGTGCACACCAGCAATAATAGCTCCTCCATTGAGCTTGTGTCGTGCCAGTTGTACGGCAACTCGGCAGCACTTGATGGAGGTGCAATCGCAGTAGCCAGCAGTTCAGCCACCAGCACCTACGAGAGGCCAGCTGCGGAGCTGCTCAATTTGAGCCTTCAGGCAAGCAGCCTTGGCAACAACACTGCCGTTGCTGGACAGGGCGGTGCTATCTATGTTGGGTTTGGCCGGCTGCAGCTGTACGCTTGCACGTTGAGCAGTAACGCAGCTGGCACGGATGGGGGCGCAGTGTATGCCATGTTGGGACCCAGCAACGTCAGCTTGGAGGCCATCCAGGTGGCAGCGCACAATTTCCACGAGACCGACTCATATGATGCGCTATGGCAGCAGGAATGCAGCCTGTTCACCCAGCGTCATGTGCCCCATTGCAACATGCTCCCCTCTCACGCCCTGGCAGCCACCTCTATCTGCGGCAGCTGCTTTGACAGCAACCGGGCGCAGAACTTGGGTGGTGCCGTGGTGCTCCGGGATAGTGATCTGAGCAGCCAGCAGCAGCAGCAGCCTGCCCCGACCCAGGCATGGGTCACCGACAGCATTGTCAAGGGCAACACGGCAGCCCGGGCTGGTGGCGGTATTGCATTCATCAGGACCACTGACTCACAGTCACGTGCAGCCCAGGCCCAGCCAGGAAACAACGACGCGGCCACCACCATCCTGCAGCTGTCCACCGTTGTCTTGAGCAACAACACGGTCACGTCTGCTGTAGCTGATGTGGCGGTGTGTGGCGGTGCCCTGCTGCTTCAGGGCCCCAGTGTGGGCTTCATAGTCAACCAGTCACTCATCTTGCACAACACAGCCATTGCTGGTGGCGGGCTGTGTGCTCTAGATGCTAAATTCCTCCTCGTCAGTGGCAGCACGCTGTCGAGCAATGAGGCCATCTCGGGGGCTGGTGGCGGCCTGCTGTCTGAAAGCAGCGTCCTTGTCGAGGTACAGTCGTCAACCATATCCAGCAACATAGCCTCCACGGGTGGCGGTGCATATGTGTCTGGCGCTGCTACCAAGCAGACTAAGGAGCAGCAGACTGCTGGTTCAAGTGTGCTCCTTGTGAGTAACACCTCTTTCAGTGGCAACAGTGCAGCCTTGGGCTCAGTGCTTGACAGCACGACCACACAAGCAAGCGATGCAAGTTTGCTGGTCGGGTACGGTGGCGCTCTCTTTGTGGGGCAGCGGGTGGCTGCCGTTTTGGAGCGGGGCTGCACGTTTGATGGCAACAGTGCATCAGTGGCCGGCCCAGGCATCGCCACACGCCAGGACATGACAGAATGTAGTGCGGTAAGCACAAGGCACGCAGGATAGGAGAGAGGCATTGCCTTGGTGCCCCGTTGAGCAGGTTTGCTTGGCAGGACTGGGCTTGGTTGGACCATATGTAGGCCTCAATGCTAGGAGCTCCTAGCTAGCTACATACCCGCCAAGCCTCCAGCCCATGCATGGGCTGCCAACAGTCCTGCATATATTATTGTTGGGAGCTTGGGACCCCCCTGACCACTCTCCACATGATTCCCTTGACGTCTCCCACAGGATCCCCAAGCTGCTGGACTGCAAGATGCAGCAGCAGCTGGAGCCGCCAGCAGCACACGCCAGGCCCTGGTCACAGCCGCACACCTGAGCTGCTGGCCTCTAGTGCTGCACGATGTGTATCCGCTGGCAGCGCTGCCCAGCCTACTTGATACACTTACCTCTCCTGCTGGAGCGTTCACTGGGAGGCGGCTACAGCCAGCTGACACTAGCCGAGCCGGCCGCCTGGTTTGGGTGGAGGATAAGCAGGCAACGGCCATTTGGGTTGGCTGCTCACACAGCAGCAGCAATGCCGAGCAGCAGCCAGCAGCCAACGCAGCCGCCCTAGTTATGCAGGCTCTGCTGAAGGGCACACCTGATGGCATCGCTGCTCGTCCCATCGCCGGCAGCACAGTTGATGCCACAACAGGCAGCTCAGTCGCCCGACTGCAGGCAGCGATTGCTGAATGCCAGGACCAGGCCCCGCAGCAACCAGAACTACCAGAACCAGCCTTTGCAGCTGCCCTGCAGCGCTGGTTCTTCATAGGCCCGGCAAGGCTGCAGCTGTGGCTGCTATCACAGTCCAGCAATGGGAGCTTGGACGTTGCAACCATACCAGCTGGCCAGCAGCTGGTGCTGCGGCCGGGCCAGCAGTACGGCATGCGGCTGCAGCTGGTGGATGAGGCGGGCAACGCAGTCACAGGTGATTAAGGGCCTAGATTCAAGGGGTGCATTGGGCTGGGCAGCTGTGAAAGACACGACACCTCGTGCACACGCAAATAATACATGCGTGCTGCACCCTCCATCCTTGCCATTGCCCACAAACACCAGACGGCTATGAGATGCCCCCTGTGGAGATCACCGTGAGCCCCAGCAGCTTGGCGCAGCTGCAGAGCCTGAGCCCCCAATCTCGCACCAACCAGAGCGGCCAGGCTGGCTGGGAGCGAGTTGTGCTCCAGGGCTGGAGTGGGGCAGGCTACACGATTACCTTTGCCATAGATGAATCAATAACGGGCATTCGCGTGAGTGCAACTGCCGCCGCTGCAACATACTTCAGGCATGGCATTTCTCTTCCTGCTTTGTTAATACTGACTGCTGCTGCTGCTGCTGCTGCTGCTGATCAGCATCATGATGTGTGCTGACGTCTCATCGGGTCTTGGCCCCTGGCCCTGCTCTTTATGCAGGTGCCTCCCCTGCAACATGCGCTGTCGCTGCTGCCATGCTCCCTGGGTGACGAGCTGACCCCCAGCCCTGATCCCAACCGACCAGCCCTGACAAGCTGCCTCATCTGCCGCCAGCAGCAATATGCGCTGTGGACAGACCCACGCAGCACTGGCATTACTGCCAACACCTCCTTCAGCAGCGACTCAGTGCGCGGCTCGGTACTGTCTGGTGATGCGCAATGCAGCAGCTGCCCATCATTCATGACCTGCCCGGGGGGACCCGTGCTGGTGCCTGTGCGTGGCTTCTGGCACTCGGCACCCAACAGCACCGAGGTGCACCGCTGCCTGAATGCAGATGCTTGCAGCTCGCAGCTGGAGGGCCTTGGGCCGCCTCTGCTGGCAGAGGTGCAGTCACTGCAGAGCCTATATGGAAGCGAGGATAACAGCCTTGCCCTGCTGGCCTGCCAGCGCGCCTGGTACGCATCAGAGCCCCCAGGGGCAGCAGCAGTCCGGAGCTATCAGCATGCGCTGCAGAGCGGCAACACCACAGCAGCTGCTGGCCACTGCCTGCTGTGGGGCCAGGACTCGGACACCAGCGTTGGCTACATGCAGCGCCAGTGCTCAGAGGGCTACTCGGGCCACTTGTGCGCCGTGTGTGTTGAGGGATATTACCTGACAAGCGAGTTCGAGTGTCAGGAGTGTGCTTCGGATGTGAGGACTGTCTTCCTGGGCATTGCGGCATTCCTGGTGACCATCATCCTCATCCTCTACCTGGTGTGGACCACCTTCAACGACGACTACACCAGCAACGTCTACCAGGGCTCGGGGCATGTGACCGCTTCTGATAAGCTCAAGGTGGGAGGATTGGCTGATGACACGCAGCGGGGATCAGGCGGCTTGTGCCAGGCGTGCGTGTTACATGGTGTCACGGTACCTGTTTGCTGTCTTGCATGCATGCATGCAGATCCTCATCACGCACCTGCAATACGTCGTCATCATTACCCGCCTCAACCTTTCCTGGCCGGGCGTCATTGTTCGGCTCCAGAGCGCATTTGGCGCCATAACGGGTGCAACCAACGTGCTGTCCTCCTCCCAGTCGTGCCTGTATTCTGGCCTCTCGTCCGAGGGCCGCTCCAGGGTGCAGCTGCTCAGCGCCCTTTTCATCCCCATCAGCTCCGCTGTCGGCGCTCTCATCATATGGGCCATAAGGTGTGACAGCAATGTCCATCATGAGATGTGACATATGCCAGTCTTGCCCGTCTTTAGAAACCTCTGATCTTGGTGCGACGACCGCAGCAAGCCAAGCAATCCATCCATGCTGCCCCGGTGCCTTGCTCTCCTGGCTGACGAATTCATGCATTGCAGGTACCAGTTCTTCCACCAGGCGAGGCTGCGGCGGGCCCCAGCCATCAGGGCGGGCCAGGCTATTAGAGGCATCGATGATGACCGTACACATGCTGACACGGACATGGAGCAGGCTGGCTACGACAGTACTGCAGCCGCCAAAGCATTGACCCCAGGCGATGTCACGCTCGCTGAATCCACCAGCCACATGCCAGCATTTGATGCCACCCTGGACGCGGCAAGCCCTACCATCTCCCAGCCGAAGCCGTCCTCCCGCACCACCATCAGCAGCGCCTTGCGTTCAGTCTACTCCGCCGTCGTTCAGGGCATGTCGCCCCTCACCTCCAAGCCGCACAGCACCATCGTGCACCTGGATCAGGCGCTCAGCCTGCCCCGCCAGCTGCTGCTGGTGCTGCTGATCGCTGTGTTCGTGCTGTACCCCTCGCTGGTGCAAGTCTCGCTGTCCATGTTTGCATGCCGCTCCCTGGACAGCGGCACAGGGGTGTATGCTGCCTTCCAGCAGGTGCGCTGAAATGAACAGAACAACGAGTCCTTTCAAGCTCTCGGCTGCCTGACTCTGCTCTTGCACGCATCATGCTCTCATTTTCTCAATTACTGTGAATCCCAGGCCACCTGGTCCCGCGGCTACTGGCTGCGCAACATGGACCTGCAGTGCTACACGGGCGTGCACGCCAGCTTCTACCTGCCGCTGGGCATTGTCTGCATCTTGGTGCTGTGCGCGGCACCGCCCATTGCACTGATCAGCATGGTGTGGGTGCACCGCAAGACACTCCAGGAGACCGGCACGATGATGATGTATGGCTTCCTCTACCGGCGCTACAGGTGGGAATGGGCGTGCAGCGGGACGTGCAAGGCAATGATGCTGGGCGGGTATGGCGGGATGGAAATTAAACGGACGACAGCCCAGTGACTTACTTACTTGGCGCCCTCACAACTAACGTAACGTTGCACCAACTATACTACGCATCGCAGGGAGCGCTTCTGGTTCTGGGAGGCCGTCATGCAGCTCGAGGTGCTGGCGCTGGTGATCGTGGACGTGTTTGCTCGCTCCCTGCACGAGATGCACCAGGCGCTGCTGCTGCTGGCCGTGCTGCTGCTGATAGGCCTCATCAACATGGGCTGCAGCCCCATGAAGTCACGCACGCTGACCCTCATGGAATTCACCTCGCTGGGGACGCTGTGCCTCACCATCACACTGGGCCTTTACTTCGTTGATACCGGCAGTAGCATGGCAGTGGTGGGCAAGGTAAGACAACGTTCTTGGGATGCAATACTAAGATAAGGCCTTGAGACATGTAGCAGCATGATGCCAGCAAAGGCCGTTGCACCGACCTAGAGTACTGGCTCTACTGGCATGCATGTCACCTTGACCTCACATTTGCGCCGCCGGCTACATGGCCGACCCATTCACCCCAACCCGCCCAGGCCGCTGAAGATGCTGTTGGTGTCATCATCGTCCTCATGCACGCAATGCTGGCGGCCGCATTCCTTGCAATCATTGCCAAAGCCACGGTGCCAGCCATCCGCAAGCGGGCGCACCGTGTCAGGGGCTGGTTCCTGGGCAAGATTGGCGGCGCTGCAGCAGCACCTACCCCCCAGCAGCTGGCAGGGGATGCTGCGGACAAGCTGCCCAGCCCTGCTGCAGATGGATCAGCTCTCGCGCCCAAGCACGCAGTACCATTCGGGGTTAGTGCTTCATCACCACAGGCACGCCTGCCACACGTGGCATCTACAGCGCCTTCCCTCATGCAGAGCCCCTTCGCTGCTGGCCCGCTGGGCGACGATGCACATGAGGCGCCCAGCAGCAGCCAACAGCCAGCCGCTGCAGGGCCTGGCATGCACCTGCCACTGCCACTGCCAGCTGTTGCTGCAGGCGGCGGCATGGCCGCAACCAGCCCCACCGGCGGCGGTGGCGGTACTGGTAGCAATGCTGGCGGCAGTCCGCAGCTGGACACGATCGGTTCTGCGAGCATGGGCGGAGGTGGCAAGCACATGTCAGTCTCCATTGACTGTGCGCCGGTGCCATAGGCAGGGCGTGGCCACTCGCACGCAGTGTCTTGGGTTGCTTCTCGCGAGTGTAGTGCTCTGTGTGCGGCCAAGCAGCAGTGCAGGTAGCGTCCCTTAATTTCATGTGTACCGTCCGGCGGCTAGATCAGTGAGCGGTGTCTTTCGTACTGCCTTGGGCCTAGCAACCTTACGTAAGGAGCTCGCTCATCAGCTGTGTAGCGGCAGCATGGTAGTGGCACCTCACCAAAAAGCCACAGCCCCTGCACAACGGCATGATGGCGGCGTGCGTGAGCCGTGCCATCAACATCTGGGTTTATGGGGGTAGCTCAGAATTGTTGCGTGGGGAGTATCACGCACTGTGAGCATTCATGCATGCCGTCTCCCTGTATGTGCGCAATTATTCAGGTATCCGGGTTTCTGGCATTTTTCTTAGGTAGCGGGCTTCTTAAGCCCTGTGCTTTGCTGTGCATGTGATATGTGCTGCCTTTGGGGGCCACGTCACGTTTAGTGTGTGCATGGTCGGCGGGCAATCTTACGTTGGGCTGTGTAAGATAGTCATTGGGGGCGCTCCAGTAGGCAGGGGTTCATGAGGTCAGTGAGCAGGTAGCTGTGAAATGGATCACGCTGTGTGTGAGTTAAGACATACATCGAAAGCATCTGATCAGCAGGCAGCTCCCCTGCTCCTGATCCCGCTATGAAATGATACGATCGACACGTCTAGCCGTAAGGCTGAAAGGACCAGCAGCAGGGCACGACGATGTGGTCGCGACCACACCGATCGGTGTGTTCATGGCAACGCGCACTGTAATGGAGACACCCCCGCGTGCGTGGCTCCTTCAATCCCGCCACTCACGGTTGTAAACATTGAAACAAGCGGGGTCAGCGCGCGGCGCATAGAGGCGCAGACCCATGTCGTTCCACCAGCACTGGGTTGCAGCAACTCGTCAGCTGCATGGGGCACGCACGTATATATTGTCTGCAGGCAGCGAAGCAGGCAGGCAGGATGCTGTTGCATCGATATCTGTGAGGCCGCCGCTACTGCAACCTCACATCACCGCACGTGCTGCTGCAAGCAACCTCGTGGCCGCGTGCTAGCGCAGGTGCGTGCGTTGGGTGCGAGGGGTCGGTGCGCAGCGGCGCGGGGAGCGGGGCCTCATAAAGGCGCAGCTGCATGTTGGACCGCACGCTCACGGTGTTGAAGTACGCTAAAACCCTAAAAGCCCAACGCTGCAGAATGTACCGGGTGAGCTCGCGGTCCAGCTCTGGGCTCGAGCAACGTTCTGCTGTGCTCAGCTCTGGGCTGGGGCCGTGGACACAGCTATGACTGTTACCGCTGCCGTGCCGCGCAATTACGTACGCCCCCCAAAACATACTGACGTTTCCCCCTTCCTCCTGGCATGGCGCTATTTACGGTCACCTTTGCTTAGCGGGCTTGAGGTAGGCCGCCTGCGCGGAGGCGCCGCCGCGCCGCTTGCTCAGCGGGGGCGGCGTCGGGGCTGGCGATGGCGTGAAGGGCCGGGGCTAGCTGGGGCCGGGGGGCGGCTGCGCCAGCGGCCGCGGCAAGCTCGGCAGGAAATAGAAATAGAAATAGGTGTACGGCGAGCTTGACTCGCCGTGATCTAAGGAGGTCGGGCGATCAGGAGGGCCGAAGCCTAGCCTCCTACGCGCCCTGTCCCCCCTGGGCGTGGTGGGGTGGGAGGGGTAATGAACCATCCCGGCCCCCTTAGGCTGTCGCCTAAGGTGGGCGGCGGCGCTGTCCCTTGTTATATTGCAGGTCGCGGCGCAGGGCCACTATGGCTAGGGCGGACGTAACTGCCAGCAGGCGGTGTTGGTCTCGGCAGCAGGAGTCGGCTTGCGTGGGTTCGCAGCCCAGGTCGCGCAGCAGCTTTGGCAGGTCCTTGCGTATGGTACCGGTGTGGCCGATGCTGATGGCCGCGTCCAGGGTGTATTTGACCTGCCAGCCCTCTGCGGTAAGCAG
>BDDC01001460.1:9451-23687 GCA_001662425.1 Chlamydomonas sphaeroides
TTTCCCAGACCTGCGACCCGCGGGGCACGCGCATGTTCGCGATTCAAAGTCGCGATTCAAAGTCGGTCGCAGCACGGCACCTTTCGTGCCGCTTGGCCTGGTCGTGCCTGGTAGGCCTCTAGATATGGCGATAACGTGCAGCCCGTACACGCCCGCCATTGCGCCCGCCTACACCACCGAGTCGGGTGCGTGCCCCGTACTTAAACTCAATTCCGCCTCAGGACTACGCAGGGCCCGCCCTCCCCTCCGCCTCCATCCATGCATCCCGAGTAGTGCTTTCATCCTCGTCGCAGTCTAATCTTCCTCTTCTTCTTTTTCTTCTTCTTTCAAATTCCCTCAATCCGTAGGCACGTTCGACTACCAAGACATGAAGCCCATAATCAAGTCCTACCTGCCCGCCGGTGGCGGCAACCTGAGCCAGAACACCTTCTGGGAGATCGTGAACCGGTAGGAAACCCATGGTTAGGGGTGGGGAGCTCTGTAAATGGTGGGGGCGGAGGGTCTCGGAGGGTGTATGTGGTGTGGGCGGGAGCCGCAGGAGAACGGCCTGGTGCAATGCGGGTGGCGCCGGCGCTCTCGTGCCAACCTCGCCCGGCCCCCTTCGCTTTCCTCCTTCCTCCCTCCTCCCTCCCCAGCGAGATGACCAAGGCCCTGTTCCAGACCTTCCCCGGGGCATCTCTTCGCGCATGGAGGTGCAGGTGAGGGGCCGAGGGATGGAAGCGGTGCACAAACCCACCCGTCCACGAGTGGGTTCTTGCCTTCAACCCGTTCCCAAAACCTGCCCCCACCGCCAGGGCATGTCCTCCGGCGGCATCCCCTCTCACCGCGCCTCCACCGTGACCATTGGCAACATCGAGCCCTGGGTTTCCATGGTCAACAACTTCCCCGGCTGCAGCTGCGACGGCATGAGGTGGGAACGGGGCAGCGGGTGAAGAGAAGGAACGGAAGAAGAAGGGCAGGATGGCAGGAGGGCAGCGGGACAGCTTTCCGGCATGGTTTGGAGGTCGAGCAGCGATGGCACCCAGCGCACGTTCGGCATCCTACATTCGATCCTTGCGCCGCGCCCTCTCACTCGACCCTCGCTCCCGCATGGCCGCCCCACACCCGCACCACCGGCAACGAAGGGCAACCGCGCCTGCTCCATCGACCCCAGCTGGGACCTGGAGGACGACAGCAACCCCAAGACCGCGACCAAGAAGCTGGCGTCAGCCGCCAAGACCGGCACCCACTACAAGCCCTCCAAGTGCGACACGTGCGCCTAGGCGCTCAGAAAGGCAGCGGGGCTTTGCGGGGTGATGGGTGGAACTACGCCGACGACGCTGGATGGACTGTGTTAATCACTATGATCACTGATCGATCACATACACTGAGCAATGGGCTTGTGTGATGGGGTTGTGTGATAGTCCGGCTTTGCTGCTGGGTGCGTACACGCGTGGGCTGCCTGCAAGACGGCGCCAAGCGCAACAGTTTCCTATGCATGCATGGACAAACGTATGTACGACATACACTGCACTACCCGTACGTATGCGCACAAGCAAGGATGGCGCGGGCAGCGCACTTGATTCCATGCCAAGCAGACGTGTCATACTTGATGTATGCATATGCGGATGGGAGGGAGATGCACGGCATATCCGCTACGAACATGTCTCTTTTGCGCACAAGCAAGCAGCTGCACATCCCGTCGGCCAGCATAACAGCTTCCTTCAACACAGCCTCACATGCAAAGGGGATAACAATACTCTAAATACTCACACCGCCAGCAGCTAGCTAGCGATGCGTGGCTATGATCGCACTGTCCTGCACCAGCAGCGCGGCACCGCCCAGCAGCACACACAGCCGCCCATCCACGCACATCGCCACGCACCCACACCGCCACCCACGGCCGCCGGCGCTCTCGTGGTGGCCAACGGCTGAGGGCTGGCTGGGTGCCCTCTCTGCTGTGTCGTGCTTGACATCGCTGCCGCGCGCGGCTCGTCGTGGTACGTAGTCGTGGGCTGGCCGCGCATGCATGCGTGCTCACCAGTTGTGCCGCCACCAGCCGTGGCCTCTCCATCTATCCGCATCATGAATACACCTACAGCTCGCATAGCAGCCCGGCTGTCCGCTCCATCGCAGGCGCCTCCATCGGCCGGCCTTCACTAGATAGCCTTCACCGCATGCATCGGCCGCCGCACGCAGTGACATACACTTGCCGGCAGCGCGCGGCGAGGAGCGGTCCGTCTGCGGCCGGCTCTATCTCGCGCCCCATCCGCATCATGGATGGGCAACATCCAGCTACAGCAGCCAGGCCCGATGGGCCTCCGCCGTCGGCCAATCTTCCGCCGTAGCAGCGGCCGCAGCGAGACTCGCCAGCAGCAGCGACAAGCGAGGAGCTAGTAGCGGAGGTAGCTTGCATGCATGCATGCATGGAGCTCAGGCCACATCAGAGCGGGATGGGGCGTGGAGGGCTGGGGCGCGGAGGGGGCTTGGATGGCTTGGGCGGCGTCGGCGGCCGCGGGGGCTTCGGCGGCCGCGGGCTGGGCGGCGGCTGGGGCGGCGACGGCGGGCGCGCTGCAGGTGAGAGCGGGGGCACGCACGACACGGCAGCGTCATCAGAAACGTCGGCAGGTGATAAGGCCGGATAGATGGAGGCTGGCGTGCGCAGCCCCCGGCCCAGCAGATAGATAGAGTGCCGGGTGTTTGCTGCCCCGCGTGGCTCACACGGCGGCCGCTCCAGCACGGCGGCTGCTGGCGTGCAAGCAAGCAAGCGGCCGCCGTCCGCTGCCCCACGCTGCCCCACGATGCAAGCGGCCGCCATCCTCTGCCCCACGATGCAAACATCTGCTTCACTCACTGATAGGAGATGGGGGCAGGCGGTAGGCCGTGCCCCGGAGCTCGAGGGCCCACCAGTAGATGGAGCCCGTGTTGCCCAACAGCACGTCCTCCACCGTCAGCGTCCACGTCCCTGCGACAACACGTGCGGGTGCGGGGCCGGCGTCAGGTTGCTTGGCGGGCCATAGTTCGGATTGGCTAGGTTGCCCGCTAATGCACCATATTGGCTAGGTTGCTAATGCACCAGAATTCGTATTGGCTGAATTCATAGCAAGAACTTTTATTTTCTCATCTGCCGGGTTGCGCGCGGCCCGCGGACCCCACGCCCACCAACGGCACGAACACAATGTACTTGGAACGAAAGACAGAATCCTAGCTAGCTGCTCAGAACCCAAGCGACTATCGGCCGCGGCTCGCTCGCACCGGCGGGCGCCTGGCCCCGGAAGGCTGCGTTCATGTCCTCGATGGGACTGTAGGTTCCCCCCGTGGGGCTGACCACGGTGTTTGCTGTGCTGCGGATGGCGGCGTTGGTGAACACAAAGACGCCGTAGGGAACGGGGACGGTGGAACCCGTTGGAATGGACAGAACGGCCTGCGCTCGGGGTTCGGGCAGAGGTAGGCGGGCGAGGTGCATAAGTAAGTGTGTTCGTAAGCATGACAGGTTACTTCGTTGGTAGGAGGCGCGCGGGCGTGGCCAGGGAACGGGGTAGGTTATGACGTGCTTCCTTGGTCAGTCCTGGATGCGTCCAGGTTTGAAGGTAATCAGATGAGCATATCGATAAGACGAGAAGCATACGTCGATAACACAGTCGACCGGCAGCAGGGACATGCATGGGTGATCATTTTTAGCTCACCCGAGAGGACCCGCGCGAGAGGGCGATGCGCAGGTCGTGAATGTCCGAGTGCGACAGCCCCACCCGCACGATGACCGTGTCCACAGCCTCCACACGGCACCTGCGCACGCATCCATGGATGCATGGATTGGCACGTGGCGTAACATGAGCATTTATTGGGCTTTCCATATCTACCGTACCGCAAGCGTGTCCGCAAACTTCAGCGCCTCTGGCTAGCTAGCAGCAGCGCAGCAGCGGCCCCCTGCGCGCGCTCGAGCTGATGAGCACATGCGATAGGCTGCAACACTCGACTCACGTGCTGGGGATGGTGACTGTTATGGCCACAGGCGAAAGGGCCGAGGTGGGCCGGGCCGCGCCCGTGGTGTTTGCCACACACGCTATCCGCGGCGGCGGGGCAGGCGGCTTAGGGCCTGGGCAGGGAGTACGGGAAACGGCAGGCAGGGGTGCTGGTCGGTATGCGCACCGAACGCGCAGTGCGTGCCCGACCAGTGTTGTGTACGGCAGCCCAAAACCGCTCGATCAGAGCGATGTAGCTAGCACCCAAGACAGCCGCAATTGATATATGTGCGGGGCCATACGTAAGTAGGCACACAATTAGGTGTAAGCGACGAAGCGCGCTCGTAGCACTCACGGGGCGGCGGGCGCGGGCTTGGCTGCGGTGGGGAGGGAGGCGACGGTGCTGGCGACGGCGGGGCGGGGCTGGGCGGCGGCGATGGCGGGACCGGCGGTGCTGGGGGCGGGCTGGGCGGGCTGGGAGGTGCAGGTGCGAGGCCAGACAACTCCAGTGACCAAGTCTGCAGGTAGCCTGTGCCGCCGAAGGCGTTGTCAGTCAGCGTCAGCGTCCAGTTCCCTGTCGGGCCAACCGCACGGCGGCACAGCAGGCAGCAGAGGTGATGACAACAGCTACAACAGCTAGCATGCCAGGAGGCGACGAGAGACACGCAACGACGCGCGCCATCGCTCTAATGCATGCGTTGTGAGACAATGCAATGCAACACACGTACAAATACCAGCAGTACAAGGATGCCGTACATGCCGTACATGCTGTACACGCACGCTTACCTTGGGGGTTTCGTCCGCGGTACGCCGCGTCCATGTCCTGCATGGGCTTGAAGTTGCCTCCCGAGTAGCCGATGCCAACCTGGGTGGTGTAGCGGTACGACATGCGGAACAGCAGCGTGCCGGACATGTCGTTGCTGCCGCAGCCGGAGATGCACGGGTCCATCAGGACGACCTGGGGCAGCAGGGCAGCAGGCAGGACAGGGTAGACAGGGCAGGGCAGCAGGCAGGCAGGTCAGCAGGCAGGCAGGGTAGGGCAGGGCAGGGCACTCTTACAACAGTGACGTGCGTGGCAAACAAGGTAAGGTAAGCGGGGCCACTCAGCCACTGGATGGATGGAGGCCCCAGCCCAGCCACTGGGCGGCGGAGGCCAGCGAGCAGCACGGCAGCCGCTACAATGGTTGCCATGCCGGCATGTGTCGGTAGTATTGTTGATGGACGGATGGGGTTCGTTCTGTGTCGCCGGCCCAGCCAGCGAGCAGAGCCAGACGGACGGGCGAGTGGGCGTCACCAAGGAGCCAGCTGCGCCCGCCGTACGTATTGATCTTGATGATCGCGACGACGAAGTTAATGAAAGCTAGCGAACACTAGTTTTAGGTCCGAGGGCTGCGCAAGCGAGTGTGCGCGGGCTCGCTCTCACCGAGAAGCTGTCCCCGGCGCGTGACAGCGTGGCCTTGAGGTCGCCCACGCGCGTGTGTGACAGGCGCACTCGCACGCTGATCTGCTCCACGCTCGCCACGAAGCAGCTGATGAGGTGCGAGGGGGTAAGGAGTGTGTTTAGCAGGGCGCGGCAGGGTAGGGTAGACGTATATGGCATGCGAGTGAAGCCCAAGCTCTGCGTACGGCTTCGTTGCAGAACTAGGTGCACGCAAGTGGCAGCGCACGCCGGCGATTGCCGCACGGCAGCATCGCAGGTGCGCGTCACGAATGGGCCCTTCGTTCAGCGCAGGGGACGCCGGCTGGTACGGCTGGCACAGCACAGCACAGCACGCCATGCATGCTGCGCTGTGTTAGTTTGTGTGCACCACATACGGAACATATGTACGTAAGTAAAGCCACGCGCAGCTGTATGTATGGCTCACGTGCTTGGCACGATGACATCCAGGGATGCTGTGGAGTAATCCTGGATGGGCACGAAGCTGAAATCCGGGGTGCTGACGGAGTTGAACGCGCAAGATGCCCGCAGCGGCGGAGGCGGTCCTGCGGTCGGGCCGGTGGAGCGCACGGCAATCACCGGCAGATGAATAAACACGGCAGCTAGCCATACATGCAGGGCACGGCGCGTACAACGCTCACGTTAGGGGGGCAAGGGGGCCGGCGATGGGGCGGTGCCACATATATACAGCTATATATACATACCACAGCATGAGCGGCAGTGGCAGTGGTGCTGCGGAGGGGCGCATGGCTGGGCTAGCTGCACTGCAGTTGGCCGTCTTAGGCGGATGTAGCGGATGGAGATAGACCACGGCCGAGTGGGCGGCGCGCGGACCACACGACATACAGCTAGCCAGCATTGGTTCGGGGCTGCAAACATACATGCATACGTCCCCCAAAGCCCCCCGCAGCAGCAGCTCATTGCCTCACCCTGGCCGTGCGTCATCTGGGTGCAGAGGGCCACACCTAGCACCAGCACCGCCGCCACGACTGACATGCGGCGGCGCAGCGGCGCCATGCTGGTTTTAGCGCTCTGGAACATACAGTACGCGTACCTGTACGGGAAGGGAACGAGCATTGAATGGGATGCATGTTGGGTCGTCGTACACCCCACGCACTCCGCAGATCTGCCAGGCAGATGCCTTACAAGCTATGTTGCTGGGCTAGGTCCTCGCTCTACGCATATGTGTACCACTGCACCAGCAGGCAGGGTGGTGCATGCATGCATGCTCTCCATCAGGTCCACCCCGTTCATACTCCGGCTCCCATCCATTCTTTGATTGCGTAACGGATGGATACATAGCTGGTGCCCAACCCACGTATTACCCACACACCAAGATGTGCTGGAGGAAGACGGTTAGGCAAACCAGGGGACGAACTCTCCTGGCTGGCAGGCGGGGACTGCCTGGGGCCGTGCGTGCGTGGGGGCCAATAAATAAACACAAGCAAGGGAGCATGCAATTAAAGTGAGCGCGAGCTCGGCCACGCGGCCCCTCAAGCGTAGCGCCCAGCCCAACATGCGCGTTCGCTGCTATGGAGTACTGCAGCTGTGCGCAAACAGAGGCGACGGCTTGCTGCTGCTGATGGGTGTCGCTCTCATGCGGTTGCGGACCGTGTTAGCTGAGCTGCGCCATGCATTATGAGTGACATGAGGATATGCTGGTGATCAGCGGCGGAACGCACCTGCTGTTTCAGCAAGCACGCGCCACGCTGATGCAGTGTTGCTTCATGTGGTCGGTCGGTGCGTTGGCAGATTTGGCGAGCACTCAATGCTCAAGAGATACTAGTGGTAGCACTGGTATCACAGTGGAGAAGGGGCACGCCATCGGACCTTTTAAAGCGCATTGAAACGCATGCAGCGGCGGTTGGATTGCTTGCCCCTCGCCGAAACCGGCTTCCTCGGGCTTCCTCGCCCGTGCTTCCTTAATGAACTACAAGAGCGATACATTACAGCGATGTAATAAAACGCACCAGTCGCAACGTTATGGTCTCTTGGATGCAAACTTCGCAGGGTTTTATTTGTTCACTACTACTACTCCAAACGGGTCCAAACGTAACCCATGAACACAGACACGCACCACGTGCTGAGGACAATTGGTTCCTTCAAAGCCACGAAAAGTTCCACGCCGCGAGCAACTGGGGGCCAACCTGGAACACCGCACGCACGCACCGCCCCTGCCGCCGAGCGACCGACAAATGTGTCCAGCAGGCTGGCGACATATCTTTGATATCGCACGTCGTAGCGTTAAGTCTGATATAAACGTTTCCAGAAGAGCCTGCAATGCGTTGAAGTTCGTGACCGCAGTCCGCTAGAGGCGGATGGCCTAGCGAAGCGGACGGGGCCGCACGGGACCCTCCGTTGATTGCGCAAAACTGTAACGACAGCGAACCCACGCATTGCATTGAAATAAGTATGGACGGATGAACCATGGGGTGCCGGAGGCAGGAGGGGGCACGCGCCGCCTGCAGGGCCCGGTAGGGCCCGGTTCCGCGTGGCTGGTGCTGGCGCGTTCCGCTTGGCTGCTGGGGCTGCTGCTTGCGCAGCTGCAGCCCAACGGCACGTCGGCAGCCAAGGCAGGCAGGCGGTCCGCTGGGGGCGTGCGTGGTGCTGCGTTGCAGCTGCACGGAAGTCACGGCGGCGACACGGACCCTAGCTACGGTGGGGGCGCCAAGGGACGGTGTTACACGGCGGGTGCTGGCGGCTGGCGCAGCACTGCCGCAGCGCCCTGCCCCAACCAGTGGCCGCTGCCGCCACCCCGCGGTCGCATCATCCATAAACATCCCACCCCAGCCCGCCGCCGCCGCCCTTTCGTCGCTATTAGTTCCTCCCGTCGCCGGGCCAGGCGTCCCACCGCGGACGCCGCACATAACGCCGCAGATCCAGCCTGGCAGCCTCATCAACATGGCCTACCCCTCCCCTTCGTCGCCGCCGCCGTGCCTGGGGCATCCCCGCTCCACTCATCGCTGTCGTCACTGCCTGGACCTACCAGGCCCAAGCCGACGTACCAGGCCGACCTGCCAGGGCCTAGGCCGAGGTGCCCATGCCCGTCGCCCCGCTGGGCGCCTCCGCCGGCGCTCCCGCCGCCGTCGGCACCAGCGGCTCCAGCCGCGCCCGCAGCGCGCCGACCGCCGCCGCCAGCGCCGCCGACTTGTCGGCCTCCGCGACCGCCGCCGCCGCCGCCACCAGCGACGGCAGCAGGCCCGACCGGTCCGCGTCGCTCCAGCCGACGGCGGCGGAGGCAGCGGCCGGCGGCGTGCCGGCGGCAGCGGAGGCGGCGGCCGGCGGCGTGCCGGCGGCGGTCGCGATGTCGGACACGGCGGCCAGCGTGGCGAGGCGCAGCTGCTGGATCTGGAGGTAGGGCGAGCGAGGGCAGGAAGGCTCCGTTCGCCCGTGCGATGATGCATGTTCTAAATCTTGAGGCTTGGGGCTCCGGATGGAGCTCTTGCGATTGCGTTCTTGGGGTCCCCAGCCACGCCGCGCTGTCGCCCAAACATGCAGCCGCACGGTGCAACCTCGCAGCATGACATGCGCTGCCACTCCGAGGGTCCATAACAGTCGTGCGTCCGGACCAAATACCGTACTAGCAGCACCTTGGGATGGCGTCACCCAGCCTGGCACACGTACATGTCATCACTACGCTGTGCCCCCACCGCGGCAGCCCCGTCGGCCGCACCTTGTGGTCAGCAGCCGCCGCCAGCAGCCCTGGCGCCAGCGGGCCCAGCATGGCCGCGGCGTCGCTGGGGGGCACCCCCACAGCAGCGCAGCGCTGGCGGGCGATCCAGGGGGCGCGGGGGCCGGGGGAACAGGTTCGCCACGCGGGACACGGGCCTGGCGCGGTGCGCTCAGGCTGCAAAGTCACAAGGCAGCGCCGCATCTTGCCTCTCGCCATGCAAGCCGCCGCATGCCGAGCGTGGGAGCGCGTGGGAGCCCCGAACTCCCCACCACCAACCTGGGCCAGCGCCGCCGCCGCCCCCGCCGCCGCCAGCTTGGACTGCCAAGGCAACGTCGCCGCCAGCACGCCGCGCACCGCCGCCGCCAGCTGGGCGCCCGCCGCCGCCACCTCGGCCGCCGGCGCAGGGGGCGACGCCGCGTCGGGGCCGGCGGGGACGCCGACCCGCGCGAACGCGGCTGGGCGGGGCGGGAGGGAGAAAGGGAGTACCGAGGGAGCAGCGAACAAGTCAGCCACATTCCGAGTCAGAAGCTCGGGCCAAACCCTTCAAACGGCCACCCCAGTACGTGCGGGAACGGGTAGGCCGGACTGTCGCATGACGTGTCTCGGTCAGGGATCGCGGTGGCCGCCGTCTGTGCAGTACCGGTATGCCAGGCCGTTGGTGCTCAGCTGACCCGCGGTATGCAGGGCGTCAACACTTACAAAGACATGATGCATCATCATCCGAACTCTACGATGGATTCCAACGGATGTTTGCGGCCCAAGCCCGTGTCGCTCTCCTGACGCGGACGCTCAGTCCGTCCCACAGCGCCTCCTGCCCGCCCCCCACATAGGCTGGGTTGCCGCCGCCGCCGCTGTCACCCCCCACACGGCGGCCGACCTCAAGCCTCAACCCACTCACGCACCCACCTGCCAGGCAGCTCAGGCTCTCCGCCAGCGGCAGGGGCTTCTCGCTGCCCTCCTCGTCGGCGGCCGCTGCGGCGGCGCCGCCGGGCGCTCCCGCTGCCGGCGCGTCGGCGGCCGCCGGCTGGGGAGGCGTGGCCGCCGCCGCGGGCTCGCAGTTCCTGTGGTCGAGGCCACGGAGCCGCAGAGCAGCCGCGCATTAGGTAGCTGCGCGAATGGGGACCCCTCTTACGCGCGCCGTCCGTGGGCTCTCGCGCTCGCGCTCCTGCGCCAACCAGCGAGTGGCCGCACCTGAGCCGCATGGCCGGTGCGTGAGCTGTGCTATGCTGATCTATCATTGGCATCTACGAATTCGTAGCACACAGCACCACAACACACACCACTCGTTAACACGACGGCGACCCCCGGGACCCCACACCTGGCCACCGCCGCCAGCAGCGGCGGCGCCGCGACGCCCCAGTGGCTGCCCGGCAGCGCCTTGAGCAGGGCCTCCAGCGCCGATAGCGCGGCGCCGCGGTAGGCGGCCTGGGCAGGCAGGAGGGGTGGGCGGGATGCGCGGCAAACGCCTTGACACACTCTAAACAAGATCATTGCGACACGCCATCATCTCTTTGATCCTGATAGCGCTTGGAACCGATTGGCGGCTTGACGCTCGGAAGAGGACGGGGGACCCGGCCTTCCGCAGAGCCGCATGACGGGCCCTCAGCGCCTAACTGCGCCCGGGGCACCCGTGCTGAAGACGTGCGTACGCAGCAATCGCGCTACGCCCGACGCTACCAGTCGGCGCCGCACACACGGCCCCCAGCAGCGCCCTAGGAGCGCCCGCACAGGTGGCGCTAGGCTCGCCCGCACTCCCCACATCCGCACTCGCGCGACGTGGCCTTTGGCACAGGTCCGCGTGACAGCCCCCCCACCCACTGATGTCCGGGCCCCACCCCCTCGCACCTTTTTGCGGCCCAGCGCCGCCACCAGCGCCGCCACCGCGGCACCCTGCTCCGCCTCGGTGGTGGCCTTGGGGTCGGCGCCCGCCACCGCCGCCACGGCGCCCAGCAGCGCCTCCTTGCCCTCCCACAGCCGCCCCATCGCCACCTCCGCCAGCAGCGCCGACAGCAGGCGGCTGGCGGAGGGCGCGGGGTTGCGGGAGCAGCGAGGGGGCGGAGTGCGGGAGTGAGGGGGTGCAGGGAGGGAGTGAGAGATTGGAGGGAGGGAGTGGGGAAGGGGCATGCCGCAAGATGACGACGGGGCTGCGAGGCTAGGGCGGAACCGCCCTAGCCTCGCAGCCCACGCCGCACGTGGGTCTGGCGGCAGCGAGCCGCAGGCCACAGGCCGGCACCCGGACAGCAGCACGCCGCGCTCGTCCGTGCCCCCCCCCTCCCCCCCCAGCACCGCACCTGGCGTTCTTGCCCAGGGCATCCGGCGCCACCTGCGGCAGTGCGGCAGCACGCCGGGGCCAGAGAGCGTTGGCATCACTGCTCCGGCCAGAAGGGGCCAAGCCCCCACGCCGCCCCCTACCTGCCCGCCTTGCGCCATACCCGGCACGCGAGCGCCGCCCTGCCTGGCACCCACCCGCGCCACGCCCCCAGCCAACGAAGCCCGTACCTACCTAGCCCCCAAGCCACGCCCCAACCTTTCCCCCGACGCCGCCCACCTGCGTCATCTTGGCCGCCGCCTCCGCCGCCGCCTTCTTGCGGCCCCACTGCGGCCCCGTCAGCATGTCGCACAGCCCGCCGCTGATCTCGCCCGAGTACATCCGCAGAGCGCCCGCCTCCGAGGCGACGCCCTCCTCCCAGATCTGCGAGGGCGGGGTCAGGAATTGAGATGGGAGGAGGGCGGTGGAGGGACAGCGCACATGCCCGACAGCCTTGGGGTTGGCGGAGACCAAGATAGACGGAGAGAAAGGAGGCATACATAGGCATGGCCGACAAGCGCTCGGCACATGTCCGGCCTGGCCCTTTGCCCGCTTTTGTCCAGTTGGGCCGACCCCCAGCGCCCCCCTCCAGCGCCCGGGACCCCGCCCCTGCCATTCGGCTGCCTCCGTATGCCGCCGTCGCCCAACCCATCCCTGCGAGCTGTCTTGGCTCCCCATGGCCCCTCTCCCCTCCCAGGGCCCTCCCAGGGCCCCCCCATCCCTCACCGACCACCGCCTCCCCCCCCACGCTGCGCTCCCGCTCACCTCGGCCCACACCTCGGCCACGCCGCTGTCCTCGTCCATGCGCGCGGCAAAGGCCACCGGCAGCACCGCCCCCTCGTGCGGCCGCACCCGGTCGGGCGCGGCGCGGAGCAGCTCGCGCAGCAGCAGGCCGCCCGCCAGGCTGCAATGTTGGGGGGCGGGGAGAGACGGAGGCGCGGCATGGGTGAGGCTGCAAGGCTGGGTGAGGCTGCAAGGCTGGGTGAGGCTGCAATGAGATGGAGGCGCGACATGGGTGAGGCTGCAATGATCAGGCTGGCAGGCAGGGGGAGGCAACGCCGCCGGAGCGCAGCGGTGGTCGTGCGCAGCTGCTGCGCCTGTGGGGGGGAGGGGCGCAGCAGCGCGCACGCCCCGCGGCCGCTGGCGGCCGAGCGGGGAAGAAGGGAACAGGCGGCCGAGCGGGTGCGGTGCGGGATGGGGTGGGCGGAAGGGGGCCGCGCGGGTGCGGCGCGGGTTGGGGTGGGCGCGCTGCCGTCAACGGGCAGGGACGTCGACCCCAACCAGGAAGCAGGCCGGGCGACGGGGCAGGCGCATTACACGTGCTGTGCCGCGTGTGGGGTTCTGTTCTACCTAACACTGGAACACACTGCCACACACGGTGGGCCGCGGCCAGGGTCACCCCCACGCACCCAGAGTCCACAAAGCACATCCCAGACGCATATCCCATGACTGCTTTGTACGGGTACGAGGTACGGCGGCGGCGGCCAGCGCCAGCACACGCACCGTGAGTCCACGTCGGCCCCCGGGTCGCTGTAGCTCTGCAGCGCCTCGCCCACAAACTTGTCGGCGCGCTTGTCGCTCGCGTGACGCACAACCGAGGCAGCGGCGGCGGCGTAGGCCCTGCAGATGGGGGCGGCGGGGGCGGGTTTCGGGTTGGGGTGGAGCAGACGGTTGGGGCCCTGGGGATCGCACACGCTCTTGCGCCATGGCGATGGGCGTTGCCGGTGGCCGCCCGGCCCGCTGCACGCTGCGGGGCTCGAGCAGCCCTGCCTCCGCCTTTCCGCCCCCGCGAACGAGCTCACTTGCGGACCGTAGCGCTGCGCTCGCTGCGCACCGCGCCCGCCAGGCAGCGCAGCAGCGCCGCCGCGTGAGGCCGCAGCAGCGGCTCGGTGGCGGCGGGCGATGCGGCGGGGGCGGCGGCGGTGGTGGTGGCCGCGGCAGGCGGCGCCGGGGTGCCGGCGGTGAGGGCCCCGGGGCGGGAGGCCATGTTGCGTATGAAGCGCGCCGTGCCGACCTGAGGCAGGCAGGGCAGGGCGAGGTGGCGGGCGGGGCGAGGGCGAGGGCGAGGAGCGGGCGGGAGTGGGGTCTGGGATGGAGGGGATGCACCGTGGCGGGCGAGGCGGCTAGGTGGGCGTCGGATGCTGCAACGTTTGTGGCGCAGCAGCGGATCAGCAGCACATGAGGTTACATGGCAGGGCACGGAACACGTGGTGTTGCTACGTCTCTACCGTGTCGGGAGCTACCGCCGTTGCAGCCCGCGCGCCGCACCGTGGTGTTATGCCCCACGATGCCGAGGATCATGCTGGCACGTACGCACACATTTGCTGCATCTCTACGTCATTGCGTATGACGGTATGAGCACGCACCATGCTGTTACGTACGAGACACAGCAGCGCACGCGAGGACACCCCGCTGCACCCGGCCGGGCCGCACCTTGGTGTTCAGACCCACGCCGCGCTTGACTGCGCCCACCAGCGCCGGCACCAGCGCCTCCAGGCAGGCGCTGTCGGCCAGGCGGGCGGCCAGGTCCAGCGTGTCACCCTGCAGGGGGCGGGGGGTGGGTGGGTGAGGGCAGTGGGTGGCAAGGCAGTGAGGGAGTAGGGCTGTGTTGCCCGATGAAAGGGGGGAGGGGACGGTGGGGGAAGGGAAGGTGGGAGTGAGGCGAGGGTTCGTGGCGTGCGCGAGGGCGGGCGGCCAGGTTCGGTGTGTCGCCTGGGGCTGGGGTGGGGACGGGCGGCACCCAGGCATCCCTAGATATGGTCGGGCACCGCAGCGCCCCACGACCTCGCCCTTGCGCCACGCGCCCACGCCTAGCCCGGCCACCCACCAGCGGCGACTGGCGGGCCGCCGCCACGCGCGCGCCCTCGAGCCGCTCC